>BCKM01000001.1:1449894-1468901 GCA_039545415.1 Udeniomyces megalosporus | reverse complement strand
AAAGGAAGCGAGGACGGAGAGACGAGGAATTTGAGGAAAGAGAGAGAGGAGAGACGAGACGAAACCCAAACCACCAAACATCCCAAACCTCTAGCGCCATGCCTAGCCAGTATCATCCTCCTACCCCCTATGCTTCCAACAAACAACACGCTTGCAACAGTCTCCGTGTTGACTCTGACTTACTTTGGCCTTCAAGCACTCAAAGGTGACCTCAAGACTCTCGGCAACGAGTCACATGCAAGAGGGTGGAGCCTACCAGACGTGAGCTCGATTGCTTCAGTACAGCACGGATGATCTTATCAAGAACACATATGCATCACTGATCGCAAAGTACTCTTCCAGGCTGATTGTACCTGTCACTCAAAACACTCACCAAAGCGTGTAACAAAAACGTCAACGTCGAGGGTTCGATTCCTGGCCGTGGCAGTTTTTTTTTGTTCATCTTTTTTTTTATTCTTTTGTCTGCGTCCCGTACAGCTGACTTGGAGGACGTAAGGCAGCCGAAATATGCTCAAAAGTACCAGTCGCATATCCAGCAACGAGACTGCAAGGCAGGAAACCGAGAAGCCCGCGTGCAGGAGATTGCACAAAGCACTCAATGATTCTGCCACCCTCCAAAGATCTTGTGACGTTTCTGGAAAGTTTCCAGATCAAGGTCCAAGTGTTTTCGATCAGATCAAGACTGCAAAGTTCGAGCATCTCGCCCGCTCCAGGGAAGCAGCAGTGAGCAACAGATGAGCTGCAGCCGGTGTTGGATTCTGCATTATCCTGGTATAGGTAGATCGATTCTTTCCGTTTTCATGTCATAACTTCGACTGGAAAAATTGCCCCGATCTTGCATATCACAGAATCAGGTCAAGAAGGAGTTCATGCAAGCAACAGGGATTATAGCACCATCACCATCAGACGCAGACGATACAGTGCAGTACAGATATACCGTCTGTGGCTACTGTACATCAGCACCAACTGGGCCACAAGACCCCAGTCGGCGCTACTCTCATCTGTCGGAAGCATAGGGGGTAGGAGGATGATACTGGCTAGACATGACGCTAGAGGTTTGGGAGGTTTGGTAGTTTGGGTTTCGTCTCGTCTCTCCTTTCTCTCTTTCCTCAAATTCCTCGTCTCTCCGGCCTTGCTTCCTTTCCCTTACCTTTTCCTCCGCTACCTCTCTGCACCTTGTTTGACACCTCTGGGACTATCTCTCTGCTGCTCGTCAAGCTCTCCTTCTGCCTCGACCCTCCTCACACCGACCAACACATCCTTACTCCTTCTCTTCAGTTAGGATGCAATATGATCAGCAACGGGTACAGCGTTCGATTCCGGACAGTTCCCCTTTTTTTTGTTTTGCTCATGTACCAGGCGGACGACGGCAAAAGCATCGGTGAAAGGCAACATGATCAGAGTTGAAGTACAAGCACATATGATACCGAATACGAGGCTGAAGGGCAGGACAGGCTGTTTAATAGGTGATATCATGTGAAACCAGGTTGATGTCATATACTGCGAGGGTTCCCTCACTGCCTACATCACGGTCGAGCGGGTCTCGGCGTCATCTGTCATGATGGAGAAGCGCCCATGACTGTACATACGGGATATGAGCCGTGTTGCTTTACTAAGAGACCATCAGCTGCATAGACAAGAGTCAGTGCATACGCCGGGATCGGCTCATCACAACAGTCCTTGATAGTGTAAGAAGGCACATGGTATTCAGAGTGTCAGGTCATAGCGCAAGCATCCCCGTCTGATCAGTATACATGTCGCTTGGCGAGCGAGGCAAACAGGGCGAGAAGGGCAAAGCTGGAGTTCTCAACAGGAGCTGAGTACAGTGGCATACGTTGCGTGGTCCGTAGGGCCACCGAGAGTGCGACCGAGAGGTTGACTGACTGTCCGATGAGGACAAGCAGCCGACAACGTCATGACAGGCACTGACGGGGTGCTATGGATGACAAGATAAGAGTAGCTTTTTGATTTTCTGCATGGTCTATTCCGCCCACATCGAGAGTCGAGTAATGCGCAGAAGGGGCACGTTCAGCCATACCGCATAGTCGAGGAGTATCGGCTATCAGTCAAGACCATAGAGAGGAAGGAGCGGCCAGAAAGGAGGCAGACGCGAGGATGTGTTAGCGTAACAGTCGAGATGTCGATCGGCCGTCATCCGGGACCACGATCAGGCTGCACTGCTTGCAATTGTTGTCATATATCACACACAGCATGTAAAAGATACCAAGGAAGCATGCAGAGAGCTCGGTACGATGCGGAACGTCACGTCAAACTCACAGAACCAAGTGTGCGCTGCTCTCCTGTCCTGGCTGTATCTAACTGTCCGGCAGACGTTCTGGATAGTGAACTGATGTCCAGACGAGGTAGAGTGACCCGTTCAGACTCAGGCAGTCGAGGTTCATGATGGAAGGGGTGTAGAGAAGTGAGTCGGGCCGGTGGGTTGCGTGATGACGAGATGCTGCGATACTGGATGGATATGATGAGCCAGCAGCTGCCTGTTGAGCGCTGAGCAGCGTCGATGAGCATGATTGGGTGGGATTGATGGTGTAGTGATAGTTCGATAGGTTGTCCGGCAGCGAAGGGATCGGGACAGGGATGACAAGGAGGGGGTCGGCAAGCCCCGGTGGGAGAACGGCTGGGTTGGAACAGCGATGGAGGTGTGTGAGGTCTGTTCCCTTGCTGAGCGCGTTATGCTAGCAGAACCGATGGGCGTCAGATCGATGGGCGTCAGAGCGATGGACGCATCAAGCGAGGCGAATGAAGCGTGAGAGCGGAAGGGAGAAGGAACAGGGAGGAGAGGAAGATGACGCCAAGCTGGGCAGAAGAGGCGAGCGATGTCGGATGAGAACGTATAGGGTCGTGTTGAGGGAATAATGGGTGCTAAAGATACCGTCACTAGCGGGTGATGAGGAAGATCGATGAGAGTCGTCGAAGGAAGATGCAGAGGTAGCTGGCAGTCGATGACGAGCCTGGTGAGGGACTGTCTCGACCTAGTCTCCCAATATGGCGGCCGTATGACGAACCACCAACACGCCCGACCGACCTGCACCCTCTCTGCTCCATGCTTCATTGTTGGAACCCAGGGAGTAAGGGGTATAGCTGGTAGGGGTTGGCGTCATAGGAATATGATTGAGCATGTTTGATGGTTAGATAGACAGAAGGCCCGCGCCTCAACCTAGTACCTTTAGCCTTAGATCTCGTCTCGATTCCTTCTGCCTCTCAACCTTTACAAGCCACTCGCTCCTGTACCTCTCGGTTCACTCGCTCACTACACGACTCGTTCCTCGTCGTCCCTAGACGTACTCCGTCTCTCTACTCCTCCGTCGCTTCAGTCCTACTCGAACCCGCACTTCGGACGTTCACATTCATCGCTCCTCACACCTCGATATACGTCTTCTCGATCTCTGACCTCTCCTTTCGACAGCCCACTCATCTGCGAGCGCCAACAAACCAACACAGACCGGTTACATCCACTCCTCCGGCCAGCCTGTCCCGAGACTCGTTCCTACCGCCGTCCTTGCTGTCTTGTTCGCCGGTCTTGACAAGCACTTCCAATCTGCTGATCACATGCTCCGCATACGGACCCTTACCGGTCAGCTTAAGTAGCTTCATGTGAGTCCAGCCGAGCCTGGCCCACCAGATAGAAGGAACGGATCGTCACGTCAGGCTTTGGCTGATTCTCTTTGGTACCCTCGGCCTTTCAAGCCAGCTCGTGGTCTCGCTCGTGCCTCAAGCGCAATCGTGGATCGACCCGCTGTCAGTCATAGTCTAGCTCATCACCGGAACGTCCATCGTCGTCGTGAGATCGCGCTGTCTCTCAAAACTCGTCTTTGTCGGGATCGCGACCAGTGTTGCCAGGATCCGGCTGTTTGTGAGTCTTTTATCTTCTTTCCTTACGTCTCCTTGTGCTTGAGAAGACACTGGATCAGGATGCTTGAATCAGCGAGGGAGAAGCCTGCTGAGGAAGAAGGGTTCCAGTCCGGAAGAGGCTTTGGCCACCGTAGCTTGCGGTCGACGCGTCTTCCTGTCTTTTCGCAAGGTTTGGCCCCTACATCTTCATTCCTGACCCGATATACATGTGCACACAAGCGTTCTGACTTCGTCCAGCCTCTGCGAGACTATCGGCCTTCATCACTTGAGACGGCTCGCTGATATCACGTCCGATCCTGGTCGAGAACTCTTGACGTTTGCTCATAGGGGGTCTTTTGATCCATGTACCCAGTCATCATCGATACGCTGACGAGCTGTATGGCACCTGTTCCCATCATCTCCATAACTCAGAGAGGCCCGTTCTCGAGCATCGGTCCGTCGCTCGGTTCCCGATTACTCTTCATTCCTTCGTGTCGCCATCCGCCTGACAAGGACATGACGAGCTGATCGTCTGATGCTTTGATGAGCTCCCTATCTGGCTAACACACATCAGCCCCACTGATCTCAGAACACGACAAGCATTCGACGGGCAAACAGCACCTATGGGCTCCAAACCCGCTACCTCGACTTTCATCATTCTTGCATCCCTTTCCCGATCTTCTCAGCGTTCCTGTCGCAGGCAGACATCTCTGCTTCGACGTTTCTTGGGTGTCATCATGATTCCATCGTGTACATCTGGGTTGCGAGATCGCACTGCGTTGTTCTCCTTTGGTCACTCGTACAAGCATCGAGTCGAAGAGATCAGACCCCGATCGGCTATAAGTTCGGCTCCAGCTATTTCCCTACCCACTGGATGGCTGTTCATATCTTCCGAGTTATCTAGTGTTCGACGATCTCAGCAGATTTCCCGCCACCCTCCTGCTCGATACCCCTCGACACCGCTCGGTACCGCTGGATGACCTCACGTCCGATCCTATCCTGCTAGTCCTTATGTCTGACTGCGCTTCTTGCTCGCTACATCTGATCGATCAGTCTTGACTAGACCGGAAGGCTCAGCTCTCTAAGCAATCTATCTCTCGGATGACTCGGCGTCTCGATGATCTGCGTTCATCGCATCAAAGTCCCATACTGCTTGTTGATCTCGCAGCTCAAGCTGTTCTCGCTCCTGTCAGCTTCCTCACAGCATCCATCAGCGGTACGATCTCACCAGCGAGTATCGAAGAGAATCGGTCCAAAGCCCAGGTCGTCCCGTTCTTTGCTTCTAGGCATCTGGTCGGAACAGATCGACTGCCCGTGTCAATGCTTCACATTGCTACCTGATCCGATGTATGACATGTGTCTGACCGTCTCCGTCCCTGCTGTAGCTTTGGTTGAGCAAGTGAGCTGGTGTATCGAGGCTGTGGCAAAGGAAAACTCGTGATCCGCTTGGGTCATTCACTGCTTTCGTCTTGAGGAGAACATCGGAAGACTTGCCTGGACAGCTCAATGTCATCATCATCATCATGTGCTGAGTAGACGAGACTTGTGGGCTGACAAGAATCAGCCGGCATGTGGAACAGGATACTCAAATTGCGTCGGAAGAGTCTATGACGGTTAAGGTACAATGCCTGCATGATTCCGAGCTTCTTCTGTGCTGGAAAGGCTGTTCCTGATCGATAGACGAGATGGATCATGATGACGAGATTGAGGGGTAACAGGACGAGCGTGTTTCTCCGGCCTGCAGTCCGCCAACTGCCATTCGCTACCAGATGACTTTCACCCACAATCATCCACCTCGCGTGTCCGACTTGACCGCCGATCTCTTTCATCATCATCCTCAGTCATGTAGCTGACTTCATTCTCGTCAAATGAGACACTCGCAGACGGAGAGCGGACGCCCAAACCGGTGGTCCAAGGTCAAGACAGCGATGGCCAATCGCGGTCACACTGCTTGCCTCATTTCTTTCCCAACAGTCAACATCTGTATACACACAGCCCAACATGACAATCACCCTACAACATGTCGTTAGCGTCAACGCTAGTCTCGCTGGACCCGAAACTACGCCCGGTTCATCCGCCAACCAAAGATGAAGCGTCGGCTGGGTCCTCGCTCAAGAGTCAGACGGCAGGAGCATGGGCATGGCGGGCAAGAAGGAGGCATACAGGGGCATATGTATGTATACATTCATCGGCTGACACGATCGAGTCGCTCCATAAACCTCGGCATCCATAGGTTGAGGCTACCGGTTGACATCACGTACGGTTGGTTCGGCTGTTCGACCATTACCGTTTCCCTACAACAACCTAGCGATGCCATTATAATGGACCCTAGTAAAGCTGATAAGCTATCTGATCGCCCCTCAACTTCATCCCCCTCACTTGGATGGTTTTGTTCTCAAGCGTTGGTCTCGTCTCCTCACTCGACAGTTGTTTCAGAACTCTGCTGAGTCTTCCCGCACGGATTATATGTACTAGTGATCTCTTTATCTGCACGATCAACGTTCAGTGGTGTATCGAGTGTAGAATACGCCATATTCTGTCGAGCATACGGTCGACGCGTCGACTTGGCCCCTTGGCCTCTCGCAAGGTCTGGTCTGTTCCCTTCATGATTATCACATATGCAGCATGCATGTATATCTCAGTACTCTGATGTCGTTRRGTYCCTGCACGACTCTTGGCATYCGTCATTTCAGGCTCTCTGTCGATACTACGCCYTGTTCCAATCTTCRARTCATGACGATTGATGACGGTTGCCTCTCTGACYCTGRTGCCCTWCAGTACTTGACGCTCTCAAGCCGTATGATTATCGTTCCCTGAACCCGCCGACTTGGATCAGCTCATTCCTAGGCGTCGGTCAATGCTTTCCGCTTGACACAATACGTATCGCGAGTACCTGTTGAGCTTGTCTTCCCCATTAGCGTGGATCGACAGTTCCGCTATCTGACGAGTCAGCACGCACACCTATATCTCATCGAGTTRGAACTCCTMAAGTCAACCTGGTCCATGCACATAGTAAGCGTCGGATGCTCCTTCTGTGAACGTTTGAAGTGCGGGTTCTAGTAGGAGTAGAGAGACAGAGGAGTAGAAAGACGGGGTACGTCTAGGGACGACGAGGCACGAGGCGTGTAGTGAGCGAGTGAACCGAGAGGTACAGGAGCGAGTGGCTTGTAAAGGTTGAGAGACAGAAGGAATCGAGACGAGATCTAAGGCTAAAGGTACTAGGTTGAGGCGCGGGCCTTCTGTCTATCTAACCATCAAACATGCTCAATCATATTCCTATGACGCCAACCCCTACCAGCTATACCCCTTACTCCCTGGGTTCCAACACTCCCCCCTGGTTTGGGTTGCGTCTAGTTCCTGATTCGTCCTTGAGGCGTTCGAARGTCRGACATYGAAGAGATTTGGTGTAYGCGTCGGCCGTGTTGAACTGGCCRGGGATGTRYAGAAGRTTRATKATTCTAGCCTCGACGAGTTCCCGTAGTCGAYGGCGTCGAAGGTYGATGTGCTTCGTGGCATCGTGGTTGAAAGGTGACGTGGAAAGGGCGATTGCACCCATGTTGTCGTTGTAAAGAGGAGTGGGCATGTTGACTTGGAAACCGAGTTCATCGAGGAATTGACGAATGTAAACGATTTCGTTGGCAGCCTTGGCAAAAGCAACAAACTCGGCTTCGGTCGTTGACATCGAGACGTTTGACTGACGGGATGACTTCCATGCCGTGGTGTTACCGAAGACTTGGATGATGTAGCCGGTGGTCGATCSTCGAGTTTCGAGATCTCCAGCCCAGTCTGCATCRACGTATCCYTTGATGATCGGCTCGTTGAGGTTGCCRTYGTAGCAGAGAACGACGTCCGAGCTGCCGGAAAGRTATCGRAGGAGRTTYCGTGCTTGCTCGACATGGGAGGCGTTCCACTTGGCGAGGGCACGAGAGAGGAGGGAAGAAGCGTGAGCAATGTCTGGCCGAGAGGTGTTGGCTAACCAGAGGAAAGACCCGATCATCTTGCCGTAGGGTTCGTCTCTGACGGCGGCGAACTCTTCATCGGTGGCGGGCGAAAAGACGTAACCGGGTCGGAGGGCGGTCCGGACAGGAGAGCAGTTGGTCATGTCGAAGGATTCGAGAAGTTGTTGAACGTAATGCTCCTGCGAGATCCAGAGTTTCTTGTTCTTCCTGTCCCGGATGATCTTCATGCCCAGGAAGTCGCTGACCTCGCCGTTGTCGGTGATGCCGTACTTGTCGTTGATGGCTGCTTTGAACTCGTTGAGCTCGTCGAGGTCGGATCCTGCGATCAACTGATCGTCGACGTGAAGAGCGATGATGAGGACCTTGCCGTTTCGTCGTCGGATGTAGATGCAGGGATCGGAGGTGGTTGGAGCGAAACCAAGAGATCGGAGCCAGGCATCGAGTTCCTTTCGCCAGACAAGAGGTGCCTCACGTAGGCCGTACAGGGATTTGTTCAGCTGGAGGACGTGATCGTCGTCGAGTCGGATACCGGAGGGAGCGGAGATGAATACCTCGTGGTCGAGAACACCGTTGAGGAARGCTGATTTGACGTCGACCGTGTGAGCGTGGAGGTCGAACTTGGCGATCAGAGAGAGGACGATTCGAAGCGAAGTCTTGTGGGCGACCGATGCTGATATCTCCTTGAAGGCGAGTCCGACTTGCTGGCTTCCATCGACGACCAAGCGAGCCTTGAACCGTCCGTCYGACTTCTTGTTGAAGACCCAAAGCGTACGAAGGACCTGAGACTTCTTCTTCCTCTTGACGGCCTGCCAAACCTGTTTATCCTTCATCATKCCAAGCTCGGCCTTGATCGCCTCCTTCCACTTGGCTGCTTCGGGACTTTGCATCGCTTGCTTGTACGACTTTGGCGTGGGACAGATGACATCTGCGACACTACTATTGACGCAAGGAAGCTTGAGCGAGGCAGACTGAACGACGTTAGCGAGGAAGGCGTTTCGCTCGATGAGGTCGAGTGGATCCGGTGAGGAAGGAGGAGTGTCGAAAGACTGGACGGCAGGAAGAGGGGGAGGTGRAGGTGGGTCTTCCGGCCAAGAACTGTAGCCGGATGTATCGATGACAGGGATCTCGATGAAAGGAGGATCGAAACGATCAAGAAGAGGTGGCTCGGCGTCAGGAGACAGAGGAGGAAGTTCGTTGATCGACACATTGGAGTTGGAAAGTGGCGAGTCCGGAGGTGTCGATGGAAGGGGTGTGAGAGGTGAGGACGTAGGGACTCGAGCTGGAGGAGGTGACGGAGTCGCTTGTCGATCGACAGGCAGTGGTCGATCGGGGCTTCTTGGTGGTCTAGAAGGCGGACCGGCAGGACTGGGAGAGGGTGGTGGTGTGGGACCTGACGAGACTGATGAGGTGGATGATGACACTTGACCTTGTTCTACCTCCTCCCCCATGTCTTCGTCGGATGGGAAGACGACATCTCGGGAAATGGTGAAGCACGGATTGTTAACGTTGGTGAGGTCCTTGATCTGGTAGTGATGGGTGAGTGGATCGAAACTAGGGAGTCGTCTTATCTTTTGCTTGACGAGAAGTTTGGCCTCTTGTGTATCGTCGCGGTATCAGACAGTGGTGCCAAAACGACGGAGTTGGCCCCTGACCAGACCAGAAAGACATCGGACTTTTGCCGGGAACGTTTTGCCGGGAACGGAGTGAGAAATTCAACTCCTGAAGTAGGCGGAATGGATGAGGGCTTCGGCCCAGTACTAAGGAGGAAGATTAGCGTCAACGAGGAGAGTTCTGATATCGTTGAGCAAGGTGAGGTGTCCCCGTTCGCATCAAACGTTCTGCGTGTGGGCGTCGGGGGGAGAGTAAGAGTGAAGGATGCCTTTCAAGACGAGGAGCTGATCGAGAGTGGCGGCAATGAACTCGCTACCAAGTTCGGTGTGAATCTTTTGGATAGTAATGCCTTCGTCAGCAGCTCGATGCCTCTCGACTTGGACGAGATCTCGGATTCGATGAAGAAAAGAGAAAGAAAAGTCTAGTAACTATTTGTCTTTCCGTCCCCCCTCGTTCCGTTTCCGAACGAGAACCCCTCCTCCCTCCTCCACCCTTGTTCTCCTCTCGACCACCATCCGTTCATCACATCACCACAACTTCATGTCAGCTTCCCCAATCCAGACCTCTCCTTCCCTCCAATCTCAACACTTCACCCCAGAGTCAGTCCACTACGTCCGAACCATCCCCCCTTCTTCTCTTGGCGATCGTCACCATCTCATTTTGCTGACCCATCAACTGTTCTATTCTCTTTCGTCTCTATCCACACAGCATCTGCACCCCAGCTTCACTCCCGTCCTCGTCAGACCCGTCGAGAAAATCATCCATGTGTCAGTTTCCTTTCCCAACCGACAGGTTTCCGATTCCTTCCAGTTTCTTCCGATTCATTCCTACAATCACATCTCGATTCCTTCTGGTCGACGCTCCGGCTTACCGTATCTGTTCCTCTCTGACCTGTGCAACCGTACCTTGAATCTGCTCTGCCTCAATCCGTCGACCCGCGACCTTCCGGACCGCTGTCGACCGACGTCATAACCACCTTCTCGTTCAACCAAGCCCACGTCTTGGATCTTACGCATCCGCTGCAACGAAGCAGGACTCCAGAAGCCTCTCCGTGAGTTGTGATTTAAGGGTTTCTTGTTGCTTGGGACATGCTCGCAACGCTCAGTGTTCATAGCGTGGGCCTTGAGGAAAGAGGAAAGGCAAAGACGACGACCCAAGACCTTCATGTAGATCCTCACGTGCTGACAAGAACGGATCATCTCCTCTACTCGAATCTTCTCCGTTCGATCCTCGGCTTCCATCTGTCATCTCGCTGCTGTGCTTTGTTTGACCAAATAGGACCGCCACAGACTTCGCCGATCCGCGTATCCCCACCTTCGGCCAGACAGTGAACCCACTCGAATCCTCATCTTCGCCGTCGAAGTACAAGGTCTTGATTGCTTATGATGCGAGGGAGGATGCCATGCTCGCGTTCAACTTGTGAGTATATCTCTCGTCTTGGATCCTGATGAAAGTCTGGCAACTTACCACGCTTTAATCCTCCGAGTCAGCGTCGTCAACAAGCTCTCATTCGCCCCTAGCGATACCATATACATCGCTTCTATCCTTCCTCCAGCTCCCAAAATCACCTCGACAACTAACTCACCTCGAGACGAATCCTCTCATTTCCGATTCCACTCCAATTCATCTTCCAATACTACATCCACCGCGTCCAATCCTCATTCCAGAAGTACAACTCCAAAGAACGATCACCTCACCAACGACCACCTTAATTCCACTAAAACAGCCATCGAGGATGAATCCGCTGGTGTTCTCCAAACTTTCCGGACCGAAGCACTCGATCGACTTGAAGCAGCCGCTCGTGAACTAGGTCAACGCAAGACTGACGGCGGGACGGCAAACGCTCCTCAGATCAAGCCCCTGATCGTGCACGATTCGAGTCCGGCGAAAGCGCTGGTCGGATTGGCGAGGCAGCTCGAGGTAGATTTGGTCATACTGGGCAGGAGGAAATTGAGTAAACTGAATCGGGTCGTTGGTGCGGGGAGTGTAGGGACCTATTGTTTGTCGAAGGGAGAGAACTGTTTGATCGTTCAGAACTAGTTGATTGTTCAGAACTAGTCGAGCGTGGGAGACCAAGGACAGCATTACTCGAAGGGCGGAGGACTGAAGGCTTACGTCTATGTCCAATTGAAATTTGATGCAAGTCATCAGTCATCATATACCCTGTCAGGCAGGCTGAATTTGCGGTCAGTTGAATATGCGGGCAATTGAGTGAACGACAGGGAGTTCGAATCAGCACATCTTGTTTGAGAAGCTGTTGAGGCGATGTTCGGTCTAACACCCAATAGCTACGCGTCCAAGGGTTGACTATAGACATCGAGGATCAGTAAATAGTTTAGCGAGTGAAATGGTGCAGTGAGTGATCGAAGAAGGGGAGCGTGAGCCGTCCAGGATCAATAGGCCATGTAGAGGAGGAAAGGGCGATGGAATACAGGCAGTCGTAGCAAGTAAATGGAGTGAGAGATGACGATGATGGTGAGGGTTATTATTTTTTGAGGGGGTGGTTCTTTCATTTCCTTTTAAGCCGAAGCCTCGGGGGCAGGGGCGGCCTCCTCAGACTCTGTAGCGGCAGCGGCACCAAAAGCCTCGGGGATCTTCTCGGAGAGACCCTTGAGAGCGGCCTAGTGAAGGCACGAGATTCGATGAACGGCAAATGGAAAATAAAGAAGGGCGAAGCGTATTAGTATCTACCGGGGAAAGAGACCAGTTTCGATCAACCCGGAGACAAAGCAGAAGAAAGGACGAACAGTGAGCTTTGGTGGCATAGCTCCGGTGACCGTATCGATCTTGTTTCCCTTGTAGAAGATGGTGAAAGTAGGCATGGCCTTGACACCGACTTCGGCAGCGATCTCCTCCTGGTTGTCGACATCGACCTTGTAGAATCCGACATCGGGGTACTGGGACTCGAGCTTGGTGAAGTGGGGAGCAATCATCTTGCAAGGTCCGCACCTAATGGTACAGAAGGAGAAGAGAGTCAGTGCGGGTTCGTATCACGAGAGCTTGATGAACAGTTGGGAAAGGCGAGATGAGGAAAAGAGAAACAACGAACCAAGTGGCCCCTAGAGCGGAGAGAATCGACAGCATCGCGCAGTGAGCAAGAACAAGGATACAACAAGAAGACATCATGTCAGAATCAGAGTATCAGCTGGGTGATTCATGACGAGAGACGACGCGGGAGGAAAGAAGGAAGACGAGGTCTCTGTAGTAGAACGAACAGAAGTCGATGATGACGGGCTTGTCACCGTTGATCTACAAGGTAGAGTATGGGTAAAGAGTATAACGATTCAATCACAGAGGAAGAACAGGAGGGAATTGAGCGATGGTGATAAGAGAGGTGGTGCCACAAGTCCGACAAATCCGGAATGATGAGTATCGAGCATTTGTGGTTCGAGATTGGAGGTACTGACAAGAGTCTTGAACTCCTCGAAGGACTCGATAGCAGCTGGCATTATGGGTATGTGTGGGTAGGTTCGTGGATGAGGAAGAGTGGTGGTTTCGCGGTCGATGAGGAGTTGATTGGAGGGAGGAAGTTGGGTGAGGATCGTTCTTTCCCAGTTTCCTTTCTTTTCTCGATTACTCATCACGATGGCGACATCTTTCATTGCTTAGATCGTTCCATCTTCTCATATCGGATCCCTTCATCCCGACGTTTTCACATCAAAGCACAACCACCATTCACATTACAATCTGCATACAAGGTCGATCAACGTTCCGCTCCCCATCTAATCCGAGGCTTGAGAAATCGATTCGGCTTGACTCTAGAGAAGTTTGTCTTTGTCGGTTGTTGGGGCTGATGGTAGTGATGATGAACGGTCATGAGACCCGTGGTCGTGGTCGTGAGCGTGATCTTGTCCGGAAGAAGGGGACATGGTTGGGAGGACATCGACTTCGGTCATGATCAATTTGACCTAAAGGCGAGGGGGCAGAGGAATTCAAACGTCAGCGGTCAGACTCATGTAACGAGCGAACGGTTCATGGCATTGAGCCCTCAAGACAAAGAACATGACTCACCTCTCCAATTGAAATCTCTTCTTCCAATCTCGCCTTGAGCATGTTGCCCACCTCCCCTGCATCCTTCAACTTCCACTCTTTATCCCTCAAGAACATAACCTCAACCTCCATCTGAGCGCCTCCTCCACCTCCCACACCTTTCACCGATCCAACCGCCCAACCCTGGCCCCTCACGCCATCGTCTTCCCTGAGCTCCTCTGCTATCGACTGGGCGTCTGACAACGTGCTCTCGGGACATGATGAATCGAGAAGCGTCAGGGCTGAGCGATAGGAGAGAATACTAGACTGGGACAACAGGATGGTTGAGACAAAGATGCCACCAAGCGGATCAAGGATGGGGAGACCAGCATGAGAACCAAGGATAGAGACAAGCGCGACGAAAGAGGTGAATGCGTCGGATCGGTGGTGAAGAGCCTGTACATGTGGTGAAGGGACGGAAAGCAAGTCAGATGGGGAGATGCCAACCTGGTATGAAACGACGACGAAGTCGATCAATCTTACGTTGGCAGCAAGGACCGAACTTCCTTCCTCCTCTCCGACCTTCTTCGTCACCCTGTAAAGCCATTCCTTGACGACTACGCTCAGCAAAGCCGTCCAGGCAGCGTTCGGATCGAGGACTGCAGTGGTCGATCCATCATCAGGTGACTCAGTCACGACGGTCGCAACTGAGTGACTATGGGAATGAGATTCGCCGATGGATGATAGGAGGTCCGGAAGATGAGGCAGATGAGAAAGTATGTTGGATGCTGGGAAGTGGATGGAGGTCAAGAGCTGATTGAGCGGCACCAGGGATCGACAGGAGGGGGAGCAAGAGAATAGGTATAAGAGATCAGAGGGGGTTGAGGGGATAGAGAGGTCAGATCATGTTGAGCCTCGATAGTTGAGAGACAGGAAGACCGGACTGGTTCTCACAGAGTACGAATGCAGTCCAATCCCGATCGACCCGATGACGAGGAACAGCGACACTGTCAACATGCCTGGAGGGATACTCTGACCTGTAATGAGCACCTGTGATAGACATCCTGCATACTTTAGTCTGAGGGAGTACACACCAAGCGTATCGAACTTCCGGAATCCAAAGGGGAAGAGCTTTGTCGGGGGACGTCTCGAGATGTTACTGGTATCAAGCGACAGCATCAGCTCCGCGAACCACGCAAGTAGATGTTGAATGTAAAGGAAGGGCGAACAACTGGCTTTGAACTCACTAGCAGAATAGCGTGACAACGTCGCCGCAGAGATCTGAGGCACTGTGCCCAGCTTCTGCCAATAGGGATGCAGAGTTGAATCGCCTAGGGAAGGCATGGCAAGATGACAGTCAGTCTCCGAAGGGGGGAGCATCATCGAGGGCGATCGTTTGGGTTGTCTGCCGGTGATATCATCGGTCTGACGCGTCGAGATCAACGTGTTGGGGAAAAGGTCGCGATGGTATCGTGCAGTCAACTCGCGCATGACATCAGAGACCTCTTGGCCGCTATGCTTCCATCAGGCCTCGTGGGAGGTCCGATTAAATGAGTTAAGCAGAAGAACGAAAAAAGTACGAACCAACCAGCAAACACTTTCAGCCCCGTCAGTCCGACGTTACTCAACAAACCCAAAAGGGTGATGTTGGATCCTCGATCTCCCCTGCCTGTGAGAGCGAGTCTAAGAGAAGTGGGATCGGGAGGAGCGTGTGCATGGCCAGCGTGTGAGTGAAATGGGTTGAGGGAGGAACCGTGGGAATGGGAATGATCGTGGTGATCGTGCGAGTGGGTCGTTCGTTTCTTGGGCGTATGGACGTGACTGGCTGGTGGTGATACTGATGAGGATACAGATGTGGGGGGAGCAGAAGAAGCCATCTTGGAAGTGGAGGTGAGGGACGGCGGCGGAGTTGAGGACCGCGAGGGAGGGGTCGATTGAGATGCGAGTTTCCTTGAGTGAGAGACTCGTGTATGAGCAGTGAGACCAGGGGGCGATGTGGATGGAAGTCGACTAAGGGTGAGCCTGGAGCGCGAGAACATGCATGAAGGGAATGAGATCGAGGACGAGGGACGATGATTCGATGATGATGGTGAGACTGTCGTTCAGCCTTATCCTATCGCTTTCACTTGAACCACCCTCGACATGTTCGTACCAGCTTCTCTTAATCCATTCACTGCAGATCAATTCCCACCTGTCTCATCATGATTTTTCTCCGCTCCTACTAGGCCTCCAAAGAAAGGGAGACCCTCAAAGCTCAACGACGGCGCTTCAGCTGATGGAACTCCTGCCCCTGCTGTACGTCTCGATCCAACATCACCTATGCCCATCGTTTCTGCCTCACCGATAGTTCATTCGCCATCTCCTTCTCATCCGTACGAGTTTGCCATCGATCATTCATCCAACACTTCCACTTCTCATTTACTCGCACAGGCTCTCATCGACTCTGCCTCGTACTTTGACGTTCCTCGACCGTTCAAATCTGCGACTTGGCAGAAGAAGAAAGACGCTCGCTCAGGTAGGGCGAAGAATGTAAAGCAGATGCTGCAAGCCGAGAGGGACAGAGCGGCCAGAAGAATCCTGCCTAACGGCGAGAAGGGAGAGATGTTGGGATGTCAGTACACTCCTGCCTGCGTCCTGTCTACATGCCAATCGATTGAGGACCATAGCTGAGATAACCCTTGATTGACACCAACTCTCCGCAGACACCACACTTCATCCTCCACCTTCCCTCTTACCGTAAGGGGTTGATCCCTCATACACACCTTGTCTTCATTCTATGTGCACTGATTCACCTTCGTCTCCGTCTCGTCTCACTACCTCCTGCGTATCAGGCCCAAGAAATTCTGCGACATCACCGGTCTACCCGCTCCCTATCGCGATCCGAAAACCTCTCTGCAATATCATTCGAAAGAGATCTTCACTGTTCTAAAAACATTAGTATGTCGTCCCCTTCTCGGTCATTCATCTGCACCCGTTACTGGTGAACAGAATCATCAAGGACCAAAGAGGAAACTGACCGGATGCATGCGTGCCATCTTCGTTGACCTTCGAACAGCCACCTGGAGCAGAACAAGCTTACTTGGGAATCAGAGGAAGATCGATAGCCATCAAATAGGCATCCACACCGATTCAGTCATCTGATTCTGTTCTGTTCTGCTTAAGTGGCTCAACATCCAAACCATCCTCCTGCTCTTCTCTGTTCGCTTCACTGGGTATCTCCTTTCCCTTGCATTCCCGTTCTCTATCTGCTTCGTTTCATCGTCCTTCATGAACTTGTCACGTCACTTTAAGATCTTAATGAACTCCCCAACGATGGCGTGGCCCTTCACTACTCCTCTGATGCGTCGTCTGCGTGCTCCTTGAGCTCTCGGACATCTCTTTCTCTGCTTAGGAGCCTGACTGACGAGCCTCACCCATCACTCGCACGGTGAGTTTGAATTTGTGTTTTGAATTCATTCGATCACCACCATCGGGACCAAGTGGTCTCCTCTTGTCCCAGATATCACACCCCTCTAGACACTCCTCCATCTATCACTCTGATAAACGGACCCGGACAAGACCATCATAGTGCCCCGGCTTTTGGTGATCGGCGAGGGAATCCCAAGGTAAGGCAGGAAAGGAGAAGCATCAATTAATCGTCCCTCATAAAACGGCCTGGGAAGGTAACGGCGAAATAGCAAAGTCGTGGACGATCAGACAGAACTCACTCTGTACAGCAAGTGGATTGCATCCGACGCCACATCAGAAGTGTCCTCACCCGATTCGTCATTCTCTCGAGAAGACGACCCAGAGAATGAGACAAAATCGACCTTATCACCACTTCCACTGGCATCGACGTAGGCGACTCGAATGGGAATGGCTAGGGCTTGGGAGAGGGCCATGATCTGCATCGTTAGGAGCAAGATGAGTATGAGCTGACAAGAAGAGGGTGAGTAGCAGAGGGTCCAACATTCTCGTGAGTCGCAACAAGGCACGCTGACCATTGGATGATCCGCTTCTACCCCTTGAGCTTCAACCTTCATCCCAGAGAGATCATCCACCAAGACACATTTGAGTGTAAGTCGGATGATAGAGTCCCAATGATGACCTGCTCACCTGCCCTTCGCAGAAATCCCGTACGCTCATCATGTCGCCTGTGAAAGGGTTGGTAAGAAAAGCTTCAAAATCCCCCGGATGGCTCCTGGACCATGAGGGTTGTACGTCAGTCGAAACAAACACTCAGAACCATCATCCCCCTCCCCCTTCTCAAACCCCCCGGATCGTATTGCGTCGAGATCTTCTGCGATGGGTTAACAAGGCAGGTTGAAAGACGAACCTAATCCAGCTCGAAATGTACAATCTGAGGATGATTACAACCGAATTCGACGTCACAGGGTCCTGCAACCCTTCCAAGATCGACCTCGGTGTCGGTGGAGGACTCAAAGCGAGAGATCTGATGATGTCAACAAAGACATCGAGGAAGTCTTCAAAGACGAGTTCTTGGAACCCAGCTTGGAGTAGCAGAGGTTTCAGTGTTCCGAGTTTGCAAAGAGTGGAATCGACCGATTGAGCCGGGTTAGGAGAGTTGAGGATTCGGAGGAAGAATGCAAGCGAGAAAGCTCGGTAGAAACAATCGCCATCTCCTGGGAGGTGAAAGTGGTGATATCGCCACGAAGCGGTTGTAAGTCCAGTATGTCCGTAGTCAGCTGACAGCAAGAGATCACGTGTTTCGGCATAATTGTCGACCTCACTGACCTTTCGCTCGAACGATACCTACAAACCCGGCCTTCTCGAGTGAACCAATTTTCTGGAGAAAGATCGGGTTGCCATTGAGGTACTCATCAGAGAGGACTGAGAGATCATCGTACTGATATAGACCCTGTATCTCCGAGTGATCGGACGAGGATGATTAGAGGTACGAGAGACGGGAAACAGGTTAGAGAAGTTGGACAGAGCAGAGAGGGGCCAAGTGCACGAGCCTTCATGTTATCGGCAGAAGATGATGAGGAGTTGGGCTCGTTCATCATGGCTTCTGTCAGCCTCATCTGAGGCGATCGATAGCACAATGATACACAGTGAGTTTGGCGTTGGTGACTACGGGAGCGACTGAGGTGCAGGCCGTTGGAACGAATCCGAATGGGAGACGCACGATCTCCTGGTCAGTCAGATCGGAAAGATCTGGGTGGTGTTACATGTAGAGATTGAGGGGATGTGAGGAGGAAGGCGGAAGATGAGGAAGAGAGAAGGAGACATGCGGGATTGTAATCAGCTGGGAGCGGAGTGAGGTTGAGGGGGAAGTGGGTGAGTCTCTGACTAGTGTTTTCGTCAATCGTTCGAGGCTTGGCCGGGGAGTCTTGGGCAGAGACAGGGTCATGACTCATGTTGGGACAGGTGGATCGTCTGAGATCGTATGGGATTGTGGGTTGGGCGTAGGGAGTTTCGACTTTCAAGGTCTCATGCAACACTTCGTCATCGACTCGACATCTATCATATCCCTTCTCCCTACTCCAAGCACTCCGTTCCGTATCCCATCGACATCCTTCATTTCTACAGTCCATTCGACATTCACTCAGCCCGACTTGGATCTCGTCCACAGTGACATCTGAGACCAGAGTCGAGTCTTCCCCCCCCCCCCCCCCC
>BCKM01000001.1:1380448-1449874 GCA_039545415.1 Udeniomyces megalosporus | reverse complement strand
CCCCCCCCCCCCTCATCATCACATATCCTTCCAACGTACCATGTCTCCTCCTCACGTCGACATATCTGCCCTCCTCAGGAAGCCCTACGAGAAGGATCCGTTCGAGGAGCCCGAGGAAATCTTCGATGATTGGGTCAGTGTCGACCGCGATCAGACGCGTTTGTGTGAACATGCAGGGCTGATCATCTTGCTTCTCTCCACCCTGCATCTGGCGCTTAATGTGGACAGGTCAAGGGCATCGAGGAGAAGATTCAAATGGCTTTACATCCTCCTCGGCCCCCACTCTTTCCCGAACCCGAGCCCAATACCCAACTATCTCATGTTCAGCGACCCGTGATACTTCCTCCTAGGCCCTCCTTCGACGACGACAATCACGCACATATCCCTCGAACCACTACCATCACCCATGCAACTGTCACCCCTTCGGCCAATCAGCTACCGAACGTCTTCGACCTAGGCAATGCCTCTTTCCCCTCATCCACGTACAATCTGCCCCTTGTCCAATCAACCTCTTCGTCTAGAAGCCGCAAGCCGAAACGGACGAGTTCCGAGATGGCCCTGGAGCCAAATGATTGGCCATTACCTGCTGAACTGTCATCAAATCCTAAAGAGGAATCAGATATGATCGATGAGGATGCGTTACAGAACTTCGGGGCAGAACAAGACGAAACCGACAAGACGAATCGATCAGACGAGATCCAAAACGTCATTGCTAGCTTGGATGATGAGTTACTCGCGGCAGAACTGGACGAGATAGAGTCCGAGAGTGAGCTGGAAGACGAGGATGACATGCAAGGTCTGTACTATTGGCGGGTGCAGTTCCATTTTGATCTAGCAGAAGCTGATGGCGTCCTACCTCGGTTCATCTGCTACGATCGACCTCGAACCCAACATCTTCTCGGACCCATCAAACAGAGAGTCTCAACGACGAAGAATCCGAGGGGGAAGAACCGGAACACGACAGAGCCTCAGCCAAAGCCCTCCCTGGTTTCACGTCAGCTTCGCTGGCGTTTTCTCTGCAACAGCGATATCTGCAAAATCCAAAATCAAAGACAGCTGCTGTAGAAACGCCGGATGAGGAGGAGGTCATCGAGCTGTCTGACTCTGATGAGGATCAGCAGGATCCTGAAATGTCTGAAGAAGAAGACGAGGAGTTCGAGGAGCAAGATCATCCCACTTGGTCGAACAACCCACTTTCCTCTAGACACAGCTACCCAGCAGACATCTCGACAAGTTCACGTATCCTTGAATCTTCAGATGAAGAGCAGGAGCGTGGTGGACAGGACGGCGCAGACGAATTGGAGGGCGAGGAGGAAGACGAGCTGGAGGAACAGGAAGAACAGGAGCAGGATGAACTTGATGACAGGACGGAGCAGATATCTGCTCCTCGGAAACGACGGCCCATCCCCCACTCGACCTCACCGCCGCAACCCGACTACTCTTCACTCATGGTCTCGACAGACCCAGGCGTCAATCTGGCACCAGGGCTCGAGGCTTTCCCTGATCTAGCCGATCTCTTCCAATCGGCTGCTAGAAATATACAGGAGAGGGAGGAGGCCGATGAGGGAGGACGGAAGCTAGAAGATCTCGATATAGAAGAGATCCAAGGGGAGGGGGTCGACCTCGAGACCGATCAACTTTCGCGTCCAAGAACGAACAACGTTGAGCTCGAGGTCATTCAGGGACCGGACGGAGAGTTCGTTCTCTACGACTCTGGACAGGAGGACGGTGCAGATGAAGAGGATGTCGAGATGACCCAGAGTCCTTCCCTCGGGGATCCTCATTCGCCATCTCGAGTCGAGGAAGAAAACGAGGAGATCGATCGAGAGCTCACGATGGAGGATCTTCAGCATGCCCGGCTTGACTTCAACGATGACGGGGAAGGATTCAACATCGTCCCTCTGGGACAGTTTACAGGCGTCACCGGACCCAGCCCCATCGGGCTTGATCTGGAGGTTGAGCCAGGACACGAGGTCGTAGACAAGACGGACATCTTTGAAATGACAGATAGGGAAGGGGACGGGAACCGGCGAGACCGACAGCAAGGAAATGAGATACAGGATGTCGAGATGGAGGAAACTACCAGGAACTCGGTCGATACTTCGCCTTCCAATCCCAATCTAGCGATGATGGAGGCCACAAATGATCAACAGACCGACTCTGCTCAAATTTTCAACGACATCCTACAAGCTGTTATAGACGCTCATCAGACCGCTCCGGGCGACATCGAGCCACCGATTGCGGAACAGGAAGAAAACGAAGAAGTCGACGAGCTCGAGGAAGAGCATCAGGCGTTCATGCAGCCTACTCATACTCATCGTCCTCCATCTCAGCACATTCCTCATCACACTCCTCCGCCTTCGCTCGTTCAGACGTTCGTCTTGTCCCATCCCACAGCTCCAGTCCCAGACCTCGATCAGGCTGCCTCCGGAACGATCGATACTCCACCAGTCGAGCCAACTGCTGCGGAGAAAGGTCTCAGTCCTCTTCTGACAGAAATTTCACCTGGATCGTCATCTGGACCATCTTCCGACTCCGCTCAAGAGACATCTGTCATCGACCCAGTCGAAGAAGAGCACAACCTCGCGATTCAGCCACACCCCGCATCTCCATCTCACGCTACGATACCTTCCAATCTCAGAATCACTCATGCGCCCTCGCTCGTTCAGACGTTCGACGCCTCGCGTCCAACATTCTCTTCCACTCCTTTCGATCTCGGACAACTCGTCCCTGGAACGGGTCTCGCAACACCTCCAACCGAACCGACACCACTCGACGAGGCTTTGGCCTTAATCCGAGCCGAGATCGAGGCTGAACGAATCACCACAGAAGCATCTGAGGAAACGGATCCGGTGGAACAAGAACATCTGCTCGCCATGCAGCCGAGATCAAAGGCTCAGGAGTCGAAGTCCTCGCCTCCCAATCCTCCCCATCAGCTGATCTCACACCCTTCACTGGTTCAAACTTTCGATCTTTCTTATCCCGTCGATAATTCCTCATCTTACCTCGATCAAGCTGCCTCTGAAATCGACAACAGGAGGTCAAAAGATCCGGGCTCGAGGTCAGACAGACCTACCATAAGCATCGGCGAGGACGAAGAACAGGAAGCTGATGAGGAGGAGATTCTGATCTCATTAACGAGCGATGATGTCGAGATGGACAACTGGACCGGAGTGGAGATGGAGCAGGAGGAAGAGGACTCAGCTGAAGCCAGGGAATCAGACCAAGATAAAACACCACAGAAAAAAGTCGCCCACGTTCACTTCGACCTTTCAGAAGGTTCTGATCAGCTCGAGGACGACTCTGTCGTTCCATCTCCGGCACGTACCGATTCGCCTGAACCCACAATCCTCGATCTCGACTCGTTCAACTCGGGCATTCGTCGCCCTGAGCTTTCGATGGTAGATCATGACCTTACATTGGCAATCAACCCTCATGCCACGACCGTGGCGTTCGACATGGAGGAAGACGAGCTCGATTCGACACCAACGACGCCCTTGGAAGAAGGACAACAGGTCATCCCTCTTGGAGAGGAAGGGGGGACTGGACGAGATGAGACTGAGCGTGAGATGGGTGGGGAACAAGAGCAAGTGGAGATGGACAGGGATGATGTCGCTCTTGTTGACGAGGATGTCATTGAGGTGCCAGAGCCTAGTACGTCGGTCTCTTCCAGATCACTTTCGACAAGGCTGCAGCACACTGACATCGAGTTTATCGATAGCTCCCATGCCTCACGACGTCCCAGACTTCATTGGGCTCACCTCGGACGACAATCATAGCGAAGAGACCGACTATGGATCTGAAAAAGATGGTCAGACAACACCCATCGCTCTCGTTGCCACTACCGTCGACAATGACGATGAGTTGAGCGAGCTCGATTCCCTCTCGACACCCTATTCGCCTCTCTACTTTCCACCATCTTCTCCCGCCGCCGAAGAAGCCAATCTACTGGCACCGCTCGACTCGGTGGACATTGAGACTGTACTCGACCCCTTCCTCGCCTTCGAGTCCTCGAGGGCGTCGACTCCGAAGGGAGATGCACAGGAGACAGTGCACTCCAAGTCGATCAAGGAGCGATCCGATGCCCCGTCTCCTTCGACCTGTGCTCCAACCCCTGAACCAACGCGGACTACCCAGATCATCCCGACAGTTCAGTCTTCGGAACTCACGTCGACTACTCCGATCTCGGCATCCTTCCCATCCTTACCCCTCGCTCGCATCTTCTCCCGTCATTCTTCACCAGTCGCGCAGGTTTTGGCCTCTCCGATAGGTCAGCGATCTTCTTTTGGGACACCGATGAGATTCTCTCCTTCTGGTACGACAGTGGTCAAACGACCTGGTTTATGGAACGACGCAACGCCGTTGAGGTTTGGGTTTAGCCCTGGGACAGCGAGGGAAGAGCCGAAACAGGAGGAGGCGTCGGCGGAGACCTCATTGGGGATAAAGAGTGAGATCGAGTCTGTGGCCGAAGCTTCGACGACGACGGCACAGGCTGAGTCCATGCAGCGGGATTGTGAAGACCCTCAGGAGGTCAGTTTGTGGAATTAAGCTGTTCCTCGACTTGTGCGCCTGTTGATTCCTTCCCTCCTTTCCTATACATCAGGTTGACGCAATCGACAACTTCGATCCGGATAGTCCGCGACTTCCACCTTCATACTCGATGCCCATTCTAGACAAGGGCCTGATCCCTGCCTACGTGGAACCAGAGTCTGACGTTTCCGAGTCCGGGATGGATGTTGACGACAAGAGCCAAGCGAACGATCGGGATGATACTGAGGTTGATCACGAGGTAAGCGATATGTTTTTCTTTCTACATCGATTTTTCTCGGACTAACAGTCTACCCTGACCTTTTTTCACCAGATTGAGATGGTCGAGGACTCGCCCGAGACGAATTCCTTGAATGAGACGATCACAATCCCTGCCTACGTCAAGCCAACGTCAGACGAAGCGACCAAAGAAGGGATAGATACCTTGACGGCATGGGCGCAACCCGATCAAGTCGAAGAGAACATCGACGAGGTACGGATCTGCAAGTTCATTCATTTTAGGCAAACAGTGGCATGGCATACTGATTGTGTGCTGCTTCTTCATCTCGCCGCTCAGCCCTCAACTGAAGTCATTTTCGCTGAACTTCCGGATCCTCGGGCTCCACCTCCTGCCACAACTCTGGTCATCCCTAGCGTCCCCCACGTTCCAGAGGTCACGCCCGGTCTCGTAGTTGAGGTGTCTTCAAGTCGGATACCCAGTCCCACTCGAGCCTCCAGTCCCATCGTACTGGATGACTCCTCCAACGAAGACGAAGAGCCGTCTAGTGCGCCTGCTTCTGCCGAACAAGAAGAAGTTCTCGAAATGACACAGTCTCCTGGCCGAGCGAGCTCGAATGGGACTGTCAACGACGAAGGCGCTGTACCCGAGATGGTCAGTGACGAAGAGGAAGATGATGACGATGATATAGTCACCATCGAGCGTCGAGTCGAGGAGAGGCAGGAATCACCAGGACGGGATCGACTGGTGCTGGACCAGCAGGCAGAGGATGAAGATGAAGAGAGGGTCAATGAGTTGATGGGCGTCCAAGTCGAGGACGACCAATTGTCTCCCCAGGTGGGGATCCCGGAAGAGCGGGAGGATGAAGATTCTTTGCTCCTTCATGCAGGCTCACCGTCTCCACAGTCCACAGCATCCAGACAACTTCCTCCATCCCCCACGCCTGTTGATCGATCTCTTCTTCTCCTTGACCATCCTCCTTTCCCTGCCAGCCAGGGCTCCATCCACGATATTCGCACCCCTTCGCCAATGCGGAAGTCTCCAGAGCCGATGATTGATTCAATCGAAGCACCTTCGTCAGAACCTATCCTATCCTCGACATCTTCTTTGACCCAGGCACTTACTCGACCTGGAGGCCAGATCGATGAACCTAATGACGATAACCCAGCCGGAGAATCGTCATCAAGCCGATCACCTCGTCCCGCACTCCAAGCTTCCCTCAGTCGTCAACTTTCCTTCCACCAGCATTCACGATCTAACACGCTCAACCCTGGGCAGTCGCTCGCCACCTTCTTCTCATCTCGATCGCCCGAGAAACGCATCACGCTCGAGGTTCATTCCGATGGTCGACACGGAACCCCGATTGCCAAGACCGTCGTTGACCGTTCGTCTGCCACTCAGGATCGATCACGCTCAACTTCAACCTCACCAACCACTTCGACCATCAGTTCACCCGTCACTCGATCCCAATGTCGATACTACATCCTGCTTATCCCTGGCGAACACCCGACGTCCGAATGTCTTCGGTTCATTGTCCCTTCGTGCTCCCTTCACAATGTCAAGCAGATGGAAGAGGATGGAGCTCGGGTTCTTGGTGAACCAACCGATGCTCAAAACCTGAAGCGTTTGCCCGTAGGAAGCGGTGAAGAGACGGCCGTCGATCTGGATGAGGCGATTGAGCAGAAATTGTCGCGGATCGTCGGGATTGATATGCTCAACGAGCAGGGACACGTTTGGTTCCTCGACTCGGTCCCTCGGTCGGACTACGAGATGCGAGACGACGAAGAGGATATCGCAACCGAGGGGGAAGGAGACGAAGATGGAGAGGTGGAAATCAGTGCTAGGACGCCTATGACATCGAGCTCTGTATCCCCATCCATCAGCCGACCTAATCGATCAAAACGGAAACGACCTACCCCTTCTCCCGACGACGAATACCGTCTTTCGACTCGACCGGGGCACGATACCACTCCAAACGATATCGGATCTAACGAGGCGGAAGAAGATGGCCAAGGTTCTTCACCAAGCAAGAGGATCCGCTCAAGTGCATCTCGTCCTTCCGCCTCTGCCTCTCCGTCGACGACTGGTCCTGCCTTGGGCGTAGGACGGACGAGGTCAGGTACGCCATTGAGGAATCTCTCCCACGGCGAAAGTTCGAACGCCACTCAAAAGACCAAACGCAAGAAGCTAGATTTGGACGAGGAGACGATCGAGCGGATTGATGAGAGCGGGGCAGATGAGGACGAGGACTCGGAAGAGGAGGGGGAAGCACTCGAGGAAGGAGAAGAAGTCGTTGTCGATTTAGTTGAAGATGAAGAGGCGGTTGAATCGAGTAGTGCTGATCGATCTGGGGGTAAGGGGAAGAGGAAGAGAAGAAAGAGGACCAAGAGAGTGTCGGACTCGAAAGGAAAGAAGTGAGATGGGTGTTTTTTTCTTTTATTTTATTTTCTTTCTGGACTTGTTTTGTTGGCTAGGTCAGGGTTTATCTGATGGGACTTGAATCATGTATGATGAAGCTGGGATCAAGTTGAGACGTCAAGGCTCCTAGGGAGCCAAACAAACCCAAGGTCAAAACGGACGACGGTCCTCTTCGTGAACGACTACCACTCTGTTCGAGCCAAGCTCCCCTCTCAGCCGCCATGCACAAAAGGACCTCAAGTCTCGTTCACTCCCCATCCTCGCCTAGATCCCCTGCTGCTACCTCCTTCGCCTCTTCAAACGCCTTTGCTTTGACATCCTCGACTGCGCCTTCGACTTCCGACTCTTTGACAACTTCCGACTTACCATCGACGAGAACCTTATCTACTCGCTCGCTAGCAGAAAACTTGCCTAAGATCTCAATCACTACAGATATCCTCCAAAATGACTCAGGGTCCAAGTATCACCCGTCGTCACAGTCGTCATCGCCGCTGGGGAAGATGGGTCGAAATGGGAGGACAAGAAAGGACTCGAACCTTGATACTTTTGTCGGAGAAGAGCTGGTCAGATATACCCTCAAGTCGTAAGCCCGCTCATTCATCTCGACACACACAGAAATCAAGCAACTCAGCGAGGAGGGGAGCAGGCTCACTGATGAAGATGAGGTTGGTTCTTCCCAAGGTCAGACGCGATTGATATCCCGAGGGTTGAAGTTGTCGATGAGCAGTCGAAGCGGTTGCTTTGGCACAAGGTTCGTCGGAGTGATCCATTGGACAACTCTTGAGGGGAGGGTGGGAACGGCCTCGCACTGAACTCGTCAGTGTTGGCATCTTCTGTTCCGGTCTGGTAGGAAAGGGATCTTCTTCCAGAAATCCTTGTCTCGACAGTTCAGGTACGTTGTTGTGAAGGGTCAATCGCTCCATCTCGTCCTCCCCGTCCATCAACCTGATCTGCCCTCTTCTCTCCTCTCCCTCGCGATTTATTCCGCCCTTCCTCTCAACGAATCAAACGCTAGGATACCATCGAACCTTCCATATCCTATCATCTCACTAGGCCAGTATCACATCCAGAGTTCGCTATCAGCTCGCCACTCTTCCCCCCAGGAACCTCGATTCCTCTACAAGTGTATGGGGTAAGTGAATTACTAAACGTGGACGGAGTTCGAATGTAACTTACTTATTCGCATGGAGGATTGGACGAATCGACAGATCTCGGACGATGACGATCAAGATGGACCGGACGAAAGCAGCGGGTTAGAGATTAAGGGTAGCTTATCGTCTCCTCATCTTCGTGACAGATCGTGATTCCGATCAACTAAACTTCGGCACACCTCTCCTGCTTTGTATGGATTAATCATCCAACATCCTAGTGACTGTGTCATGTAACATCGACTTTGATCGCGGACACTTTCCGACATCTTCGCCTACGACGATGCTTCCTTCAACGTACCCTCCGTCTCAGACCTCGTCGTCTTCCAGCTCGAGATTGACCTCAAACTTGGACCATCTTGGCGTGGCTCCTAGGAATGTTTCCTCCTCATCGGTATCTACATCGATTTCATCGTCGTCAACATCAACGCAACAAGGACAAACATTAGAACCACCCCTCCGGTCTTCCTCTCCTTTACCGTCATCACCAACAACAGTCACCTCCTGCAGAAACGTATCGCTCCAAACATTCACGATCCTTCCTTCCTCTCACCCAACCTTTCATCAAAACCCAAACTCCTACAATCATCATTCGACCACTTCTTCAACGACCATGAACAACTCCAAGCAGCGTGACCATCCACTTTCTGATGTGATTCTCAATGGAGAGAATGAAATCGGCATTGGTTCTCATAATGACGTTGGGGGTGCCGGTGGTTGGGGTAGACGACGAAGCAAACCCCCCTCTGTCTCATCTTCCAAGTCTGCCAACGGTCCTTGGACCCGAAAGATACTGGGTCAGGTCTGGAGATTCGGAGAAGGTATATCATCGACCTTGATGCCATCGTCGTCATCCACAGCAAATGGGACGTCGAGATTGACTGGAAAGGTGGGGGCGTTAATGATGATATCCCTTTCCCTCCGTTATCTTACCTGATATGTCCTTCTTCTTTCTTCTCCGCTTAAAATCCCACCTCAAGTCATTCCATCTTCTGCCACCTCCTTCCCTATTCCCATCCCTCCTCCCTCCTTCCTCGTTCTCATCTCCTATCACACCTCGACCTCTACTGACTTTCTCCGACACGACACCGTGGTGGAGTAGTACGACTCAAGGAACCATCATCCTTGATGAGGCTATCGTTAGGGTCTTGGGCGTCGAGAGAGGGTTCTGGGTAGTGTTGGCTTTGGGGTTCTTAGAGATCTGGGAGGAGAGAGAGGTAAGCATCGTTGTCGCGATCTGTATCTCCTTGTCTGCGAGATGAATTGGACTGACGGTCCTCGGGCGTCTCCTTCGCTCCCCGTTCGCGTCTCTCGGATGTAATGCGATTGCTTGGCGACGACTCACAGGGATATCTAGCCGCGCAACATGGCTAGTCGGGGAGAATATCCGACCTTTGTCTGTTCTCCTCTCCTCGTTACCGGTCCTCCAGATGACTTGAATCCTCCTTTCGAATGTTACTGCAGATGAGGACTACGAGTGGGTGTGACGAAAGATGATTTCAACGAACCATGCTACAGTATAAGCTTGCATCGAGACTCATCGCCCTTGTCGCATCGGTTGGAAAGTTTGATTGAATCTCCTCTGGTATGGAAAGAGATGGATATGCCTGGTCCGCAAGATCAAAAAAGCAAAATGGCCCATGGTCCATGCTTCTCAAGCCCAAACAGCCAGTCGGTTCGTCTCGCGTGTCGCACGCATGAGCTGAGGAAGAATTCCAAGAGGACAAAGAATCGAAGGAAGAGCGGAATCGGGAAAATTCAGTGAGGAAGGCGAATGGATGTAGTGTGTAAGCAGAGAACCTTGCATATAATCGTGACTGGTTTGGCTGGATGAAGAGTCGAGCTTGTAGAGAACAAAGAGAGGCGAACGAAAAGAATACGTTCTCTCGTATGGACCGAGAGAGAAGCGAAGGTGGCAGAAACGGACGAAAAAGAGACAGAGGCTCAAAGGAAGAGACAACAAAGAAGTAGAGGGGATCAGAACAGAGAGCGAAAGGGAAAATGAAAGTTATCCAGTGTAGTGTCGTCAATGAGAGAGGAGACAAGAGAGGATCTAGAAGATCGGGACGAAATCTGAGAGACAAGATGAAAACGTTCTCGCGTCAGATCGCACAAGACAAGGAACGAGATTCGACCTTCCTTACCTTGTATGCGGTCCTTTGCGTCCTGAGCGATGCATCTGGATTCACGAAAAAGGAAAAATGAGAGAGAAAGAGGAAAGTCCAAATTGGGATCAGGATGGATGGGTTGGAAGGGGAAAGGAAAGAGAAATCTGCCTGGGGGAAGAAAGAGGATGAAGACAAGAGGAAAGGATCGATTCCTCCAACTCACTCTGCGATCCAAGTCAAACTTCGAATCTCCTGCTCCTTGAGCTTGACGAAGCTGAAGAAGATCCCGTACTGGAATTGTTGAAGGAATGACTGTTTGTTCAACTCGACGTCATACCTGAAGAATCTGTCCTCCAAGCTCAGACCACCCTCTCCCCCTCCACCACTACCGCTTGCACCGTTTCCGTTTCCACCGGTTCCGCCTTCGAAGAATGCTCTGTACTCCATGATGCCATCGCAGACCGCCTTGACCTGATCGACGTCATCTGCCCTAGCAAGTTGGTTGTTTCCTTCAGGGTAGAGTCTTCCAATCGAAGGGAAGAGTCCCGCCCGGCGTTCCTTCGAGAGATCGGTGTTGAAGGAGTTGAGAGTGATGTTGATGGATCGTCGATCGGCTTCGAATGCGAGGAGTCGAGACATGACTTCAGACGTAGGTGATGGAAGCGTTTGGACGAAGGAATGGAAATCTTCAAGGTAAGATTTATAAAGGGTGTTTCGAATGATCTCGATATTGAGGTCATCGAGGTCCTGAGCAGAGAGGCAATCTCGGAAGTATGGTGCTGGAAGTGTGGAAACGTGTACGGCGAGGACGCGATCGGTTGGGAGATTATGAGTGCAGAAGCATTGAAAGAAGTGTTGACCCGGATCACAGATGACAGGTAACCAGACCGAATTTGATTAAGGATGGATGATAGCTTGTCAGTCAAGAAAAGGAAAGGATTCCAACTTCCCGCTTTGGTCAGAATCAAGGATTCAGAGGAACAGAGACTCACCCAGTGGAGTCTCGACCAAGACACTCTGGTACAGCTCCTCTACATTCGTCGCTACGCACAACGCAGGCATCGTGTCGAAGACGCCCAAAGGATGACATCTATCGAGTAGTTCGCGCGTGTCCCGCTCATGAAGGGTACCGAGAGTGAGGAGAATGACGTTGTCAATCATGTATGCATAGCTATGAGGCAGTGGAGGAGGTAACAAAGCCGAGCTTTAGTGAATGGCTTGAGCAAGAGTTTGGACACGGGGGAAGGAAACCAACGTCATGTAATCCATGAAGGTGGAGAGGGGCTCGACGGCATTGGATCGGATGTAGTTGAACTCAGAGACAAGCTTTTCAGTCGCCTGCAAGCCGCGTCAATAGGATAAGCAGGGTGTAGACATTCGGGATCAAGGTTGTAGCAGTGACGATGGGATTAAAGGAGGAGGCCGCGTACGCACCTTGTCGGCGATGGTCGCCGTGCTGATGGGCAACGGCTCGTTCGCCAGAAAGTTACCATAATCGGTTGATGAGAGCTGAAGTCGGAAGTCTGATTGAACAAGCGAGTATTGAGTCAGGAACAGACGCTCTGTACAAGACAACGATATCGAGGGAGAGTAGGAGGAGAGGGCGGGCGATGGATGGGTGGAAGGATCGTGGTTGGCTGGCTGTACCTTCGAGAGATTCACACTGGGTGAGGTTGTTGTAACTTGACTGGGTGAGAAGGGCGTTCTTGTAACCTCTGACGATACCTTCGAGGAAACCAGCATCGGACTGTTGTGATGGAGGGATATGGAGGGGAAGGAGGGGAAGGCAAGGGTTGGGGATAGATTGAGCTTTGGATGTGATGGTTCGATGGGGGTTCAGAATGACTAACGTTGAAGAAGAGAGCTTCCATCGTGTCAGAGCAGAGAGGATAGAGCGCGTGGAGGAGAGAACGGGGTGAGGTTCGAGCGATTGAGTGACGGTCAATGGGCGGATCACATCTCTAGGAATCCCCTCGACGGTTACATGACACCCCCGCCTGCTTCGACAGGAATCACACGATGCTCTACAATCAATTTCATCATCAAATCTAAACCGAAGATCCATCGCCGTTTCCGTGCTCAGCCTCGAGAGCCTTAAGACATCCCTCCACATTGTCAATCTTTCCAAGCAACACCTTGATCGCTTCCGGTAGCATCTCTTCCGGCTTGTACGCTCCCGTCGTCTCCACGCTGACTGTCGTCCGTAAAGGACGATAAGTATATCCGGTTGTATCGGGCAGGACAGAGAGAAGAACAAGGGAAGCAATCGAGGCAGCAGATGTCAGTCGCTCATTCACCCATCCTAGGGTAAGTTACAAAGATTCCGTTCACATAGTTTCTAACTTACAGATGAAGTGGTCACGTATTCTGTTAAGCTCCACAAGACCCTCAAACTTCTCGTGTCTCAGTACCTCACGAGAGACCGTATCCTTTCGAGCGTCAACAACCTTGGCCTCTCCATCGGCGATCGAGATGACTCCCGGAGCGAAGCATCGTTGGAAATCGACAAGATCGGCAGCGGGGATAGGTTCAAGAATCTTGATGTGGGGGAGAAGTCGGTATGAGGCCGTGGCTGTTTTGTTCGGTGGTTGCGATGGGAGGAGGCATGCTCGGGGTTAGCAACCGAGCAAATGAACAAAGGGAATTCCCTTTGTGCGTGAGACGGAATGAGAGCATGTACGAACCAACGGGAGAGAACTTTGCGTGATCCTTTCCTACACCCTTGACGGCGTGTAGTTCCAGCGACATGCCCTACAGACGAGTAACCGGCGCGATCTTAAGCGTTCTGAACAACCCTGACCGACGATCCAGATGCACACGAATCACATGAATGGAACGAACCTGTCCCGGTCGCATCTTTGCAATCAGAATGTCTCCTATCACAGCTGCTGGTGGTCGGTGAGCAAACAGAGAGGCTTGACGCCCAGCTGCACTCCAAGAGAAATCCTTCGAGTAGACTGAATCATGACAAGAAAAGGTTGTGTTTCCGATGACGCAAGTGAGCTATCTGACGGATACAAATTCAGAAGGGAAGAAACGAACCAGAGTCGCCGGTGTAGAGCTTGGAAGGTTGAGTCTCTCCCCGGGCAGCATCTGGTCTTCTCTCGCATGTGACGTTGAGTGAGAACACGACAGTGTTGGCATCGGTCGGAGTGTCACCTGACGTGTTGATGTACGAAGGGAATATAATAAGGAGGGATTGTCAAATCAAGCCCGGATTGCCAGCAATTGTGATGTCTTCTCTACATTCGATGATCCCTCCGGCCACTTCCTCAAGTTTGTCCTCCTCCAGCCGCTCCTGCAATCTGGTTCCCGTGAGGGAGGTCCCTCCCCAAACGTAGACGAGCGAACTTCAACTCACCAGGTGCCTTCATCTTGACAAACTTTGGCTCGATGTTGAGCGGAACAAGACCCAATCTATGACTGAGAACCTCATCTTGAACGATAGACGTGTTGGAGTAGACGTAGACGTCCTCAATGGCGACAGTTGGAACTTCGGCCATCATGACTCGGCGAAGAGCGTTTGCGAGGGATGAATCGAGACCGACGAGGTCGAATTCAGTTGAGCTTTCTGAGAGAGAATGGACTTTGACTTGGAGGTTCTGGTATGATTGTTGATTGACGAGATCGGGGAGACCGGGGAGCAGATGATGAGTAAGAGCTCAGAACGGGGAAGCCGGAGGAAGTTGGAGCATGAGACATTCGTCGAGTGGTTTTGAGAGTACAAGGGGCTTTTCCAGATTGAAGAAGACTGGTGTAGCTATCCAAGATGGATGCAAAGCCGAATCTTACCTTCTTGAATCGTTCCAAGTCCCAAGAGTGGTCCTCGCCAGGGTAGTGGCCAGGAAATTCGGTACCAGAGACCTGAAGGACGGAGAGAGGTGTGGATGTACGCCGTCAGGTTTTGTTCCAGGGCTTGTGAAAGGTAAGAGGACAGAGCGATGAGGCAAGATGCCAGAGCTAGAGAGCGGCAGGAAGCAAGCAGCTGACAAGGACTCTAAGGGGAGGAGGAAGAGTAGGCGAAGGCTGGGACGACGTACAGCAGAAACGCGTTCTGGCTCAAGACGGACATGTCTCCTTGGGTCATCAAGATTAGAGGTAGAGGCCATGGCTGATTGAGGGAAGGCTATGGGTCGGTGTCAGGTCGGATGGTGGTTTGTCGGGGATGAGCCAAATCTTTGGACCGTTCTCAGGAGGATGAGGGTGCTACGCTTCCCTGGCCCTTCCTCCCTCCCCCATCACCGTCATCGTCATCACCACCAATGTCCACAGCAGCAGTCAAGTACTCAACCTCATCGTCCTCAGCTCCAACTCCAAACAAAGACGTTCCATCTAATCCAAGAGGCATTCCAGCAGCTCCCTTTGTCGTTCGTCCTCCCTGACTCTTCTCTTCCTCACCAACCTCACCTGCTGACCACGATCATCTGATCGGCTCGCGACTGACTTATCTCATCATATCTATTTGATCTCTCTTCGTCCAGAACGTCGTCGAAGAATTTATCGGAGGCCCAAATGGCGACTGCGAAGCTACCCTCAGGAAGTTCCAGGAGATGAGCGCGTTGGTCTTCTCCCTCTTCCCCTCCTGCTGCTGTCCAGATCCCGAGAAACAGCGAGATCACAAGTAAAATACCAGACCAAGCGGTCGAAAAAGCGGTGCTGACATGGCAACTCGCTTTACCTGACATGCGACTCATAGCAAGTACCGCTACATGGAGCTCAACCTCAACCAACGTCGAAAAGGTCTCGAAGTCAAGATCCCAGATATCAAAAAGACGCTCGACGTCGTAAACTACCTCATCGAGAGGAAGACCGGCAGCGTTGGTTCAAGTCGCATTCGATCAAGTTGAACGGACTTGAAGCTGATCATGAATTTTTCGTCTCGTTGTTCTCTCACCGACTGGATCGATAGTCAGGCACAGATGACGATTTGGACGAGGTGGAGGAGGAGGAAGAGGAAGAGAAGAAGCCCATGAAGACGCTCTTTGAACTCAACGATACCCTCTTTGCTGAAGCTCAAGTCGAAGAAACGGGCCACGTCTATCTCTGGTTGGGTGTAAGTATCGTCCCAATCTCTCGTTCCATCACAGTTCATTAAACTGTGTCTCTCCTTCTTGAACGCCTGACTATCCGCTCGTTCGTTCAGGCCAATGTCATGCTATCGTATCCTCTTGACGAAGCTCGAGAACTGCTAGAAGGTAAATTGGCGGGAGCGGAGAAGCAAATGGCCAACACAACAGAGGACGTCGAATTTATTAGGGAGCAAACGACCATCATGGATGTTAATACTGCTAGAGTTTATAACTTTGACGTCAAGAGGTCCGTATCCTTCCATCTCCTTTATCGCCTCCTCCATCCGAGACTGAGGTGATATGCTGATTTGAGTCACTTTGATCTGATCAAATCCCTTCTTCTCACCGTTGCACCTCACCCGATCCATCTTCCCCCTGTAGGCGCCGAGAACGAAAGGAGCAAGACGCTAAGAACGGGGTCGTCTCTGGTATGGTTTCGAGCAAGAAGGATCAGGAGGACGATGATGAAGAAGACGAGCATGACCTCGATTGATGATCATTGACGACCAATGATAGAACAGATCTTAGAAAACGAGGGGTGGTGGACATTCCCGCTGATGCCGATGGAGCTGATAGGACAGAATCTGCCCTCTTCACTTCTTCTAGCAGTTACTAATCCCATACTTGAACTAGCTTTACAATCTTCGAATCCTGAGCACCGTCTCGATCGATCAATCATCTAGGTCATCAGGCATGTCCGCCAATGATCCCCCCATCCCTCCTCCTACAACCATCATTGCTTCTCCTTCGCTTTGCAACTGCTGTCCTTCTTGCTGCTGCTGCTGTTGACTAGCTGCAGCTCCATCCAGCAAGAGCCAGACATCTTGTCTACCCAATCGAACGGAACCCTGGATCTCTTGAGACCAACTGTGTCGGTATAGACAGACATCTTGTTCATCTAGGATCCACGAGCTGAACAGTTGCGGCTGTTAGCTTGACTGAAAACAAAAACAGACAAGGAAAAGCCTTACCCTAGAAAGGGGGCAAAGGGAGTAAGCCACCGAGTTCCCAGAGGTTCTGGTGAATCTTCTGTGATGAGGGATAATCTGATTGGACGGTTGAGAGCACGTTGTGGAAGAGAGAACATTGGGAGGATGAACAGGAATGAGATCAGTTGTGATGAAGGGGTGAACCAGAACACCGAGCGTCACAGGGAAAGGGAAGATAGACCTTCAACGCACATAGGATTGTCCGCCAGAGCACGTCGACAATCGAGCAGCGTGACCCCAGTCTCGTTCTTGACGACCGTATCACCAAGGAACAAACGGAGCTCCTGTCGTTGTAAGCAAAGAGAACAAGGGGAAACTTAGCGAGCTGCGTCTACCCAAAGCTTGGGATGCGTCTCCGATGCCAACATGGTCGCGATATTGGTCGACGAACTGTGACAGGTGGATAAGTCGCCAGCTGATGACGATTTGAACCAGACAAGAGTCAATTGAATTGATGATTAGGAAAGCCTTTGTCGTGATCGCATCCCTTGCAAAGAAACGCACACTGTCTGCGATGATTTTGTGCAGCCTGATGTCTTCATCATGCTCCTCGACAGGTAATCCCTCGCCCGACCAATCACGATCAATGATGTTCGGAATAGTCATGACTTGGTTGTAGCCCCTGAAGCCTAGGTAAGGGTGAACGTCCAGTGGGAGACCCAGATCGAAGACCTCCGATGGTGTGAAGGGCTGTTTGCTTCGATGTTCGGCTGAGGGATGTGAAAGGATCGGTGGCGTGAGATGTCGAGTGTTTTGGGCTTGAGGACGAGAAGGAGATGTCAAAAACTCTTCATCACCCACTTACCATTCCATCTCTTAGCCCAATCGCATGCCGATCCAAACTTGACTTCTCCAGCTTGACCCTCACTTCCAGCTGTGAACTCCCGGATCATTCGAGCCAAACACCGACCATCTTCTTGTGGGTGATCGGGGTTGAGTGACTGGCGACCATGATTCGCCGATCTGACGACATCGATGCAGACTTGTCTCCAGGTCCTCACTTCGTTCCCAGTGCCTCTTAGACAATGATATGGAAGACTCAAGGGAGGACGAGTGAGTAGAACTCGCCATGAGTCGTCTGCTGGATAGAGAGATGAACGAAGTCGAGAAGAAGTGTTTGAGAGTGAGAGATGAGAAGCGAGATCGGTGGGATTGTCGATGGTCAGGTTCGCTTTGAGGATGAAGAAGATATCCAAGGGGAGATGGGGGGTGTTGGCCATGGTGAGACGGGTAACTCGAGCTCAAGGGGATGATGGTCGTCGATGATTTCGATGACGGAATCACCAACGAGATTTTGTGCAAGAGTTCAGATTTTCTCGTGTTTATCCTAACTGGATATGCCATCTGTGTACTCGACATTACGTACCGGAAACGACTGTCCACTCTCCCGAACGTAGCGTCCAGGACGAAGAAAACGCCTACTAACCTTTCGTCAATCGTTCAACAACCCGTCCCACTTCTTCATCCCGACAGCAACCATCAGTTCCACCCTCACTCACTCCAGACAATCCAAATCATGTCATCCGCCCTAGCCCCACTCACTCCCCACCAACTCTTTGGTGGAGCCATCGTCCTTCCACTTCCTTCCAACCTCATTGACGCAAGGTACTTGTCTGAACCTTCCTCGCTTATCTTAACTCCCTATCTGCTCCAAACCCTCAAGGCTGTACTCTTCGCCGAACGCACACAGTCTACGACAACTCACAACTAATACGACACTTTGTCTCAACCCAGCGATCTTCGTCAGATTCCAGATACCCAAGAAGTGTTCCTTAGTCCAGATTCAGATATCTCGTATATATTTGAGATTTTGGAATCCGTGGATGCCAGTTCATCAGAAGAGATTGCAAAGTGAGTCAGGCAAGTGAGAGGACGAGAAACGAATGCTGCGAGAGGGAATCTTGATCCTCTCTGATGTCTCGACGACGTCATGGTAGACTTGACACAAGGAATCATGACAGAAACCATCTGTGCTGCACTCTGCCTCATCCCACGATGGTCCGTTCCTCAACTCGGAAGTAAGCTGACAGGAGATGAATCCTTCAACGTTCTGCCCTCCTTCGCCTTCCGCTACTCTTCCCACCAGGTTTCACTTCTCTTCTCTAGCCCATGACAACTCCGCTCTCTCCTCCAAAATCAACTCCCTTCTTCCCTCCCAATCAGCGTCACCCCCACCGCCTCAGCAACCCTCGCCGACTGCCCGGATCATCGGAACCCAATCCATCAGTAAATTCAACAAAGGTGTCCAAGAGGCTGATCAAGTGGAAATCTTGATGGTTGTTTGGAGGATACAAGGTCAGTAGGGATTCATTGACCAATCTGGGCTCTCCTCGCTCCCCTCTTGGCTGAACTTGCCGTTCTCCTGCCCTTTTGCTACACTCGTACAAACTTACTTCATCAACCTCCGAAACTCTCAGCCAAGAACACCGATATCGTTCTGAGCATAAATTGTCCTCATCAGCATCGGGTTCTTCTTCCCGCCGTCACGGAAGCCTTTGACGAGGCCATCAAAGGATTTAGGATTCAGGACTGGGGCTTGTTCGCTGGATGAATGAACTTGGAATGCGACAGCCAAGGCAGATCGACGAGAAAGTGATTCATTCGGGAAAGATTACATTCATGGTATCACGGTGTTTCGAGATGAAGCGCATGTGTGTGTAGAGAAATGTGCGAGAGCAAAGGTAGAAATGAGCCCGGAATGTGGTAACCATAGGACGAAGTCTGTGAGTAGGACAGGAGAGGAGACCAGGTTCGACGAAAGGAGAGAGCAAAAGGGGCGAATGAAAGAGATCGCAGAAAGGGTATGCGATGAATAGCATGATGGAGGAAACGATGGTGATGAAATTGAACCAGATTGGGGTGAATGCGCGGGGGTTTACTTTTTTTTTTTTTTCAAGGCAAGACAAAGTGGGTGGGGGGACGTTTAGCATAAGATTCTTTTGAGCCGGCAAAGAGATGAGACGAGGACTCACGTAATCCTTCTTCTTCTCATCGACCGAGATTCCTCCCGGTCCCATGTTGACGAGCAGCAAAAGACCTCCAACGATTGAAACTAAAAGGCGAAACAAAGAAAGACCAAATCAGTCGCGGCTCTTTATGCTCTCCTTGATCCGTCTGTCGTTCAGCCACACGTCAGGAAACACTTACGAGTCTGGAAGAAGTCGAATCTGAGGTAGTCCTTCTGAGGATGGTTGGGGTGAACGCTCCACCAGTTGTTGATGAGGATGTTGAAGACGCTGAGAAGGAGGACCAAGAACGTCGCACTCCATTTGGCCTTAAATCCAACGACGACCATGATGCACGCTCCCAGACCGAGAAGCGAGACGATGACCCGTGCGAAGGACCACGAGCCTTGGAAGACGAAACCGATGAAGAGGAAAATGAGAAGAATTCGACCGGCGAGTTGGAAGCTAAAATATCGGTCGATGGACGCGAACGCGACGGCAGTCAGGGAGATTTGTGAGAAATATCTGTCAGCTCCAAGTGGATGTTCTTACGAAGAGAAATCACGACACGCACTATTTCTTTCGATCAACCTCGGAAACACTGGGAAGTCCAGCGAATAGCTGCTTCTTGTTGCCCAACGTTTCACTCAGGACCATGAGGAGACCACCAACAACCGACAAGTTTCGAAGGAAGAACGAGAGGTCGAAGATGAGGCCGTAACCAAAGGCTTGAGCAACGACGACACCTAGCAAACCGCCGACAGAGTACTCGACGAAGCGACGGGAGATGACGAGAGTGGAGCAGGAGAGCATGATCTGAGTGGTTGTGCGATGATTGGAGGAAAGTATAGTCCGGTTGGAAGGAAAATATGATGAACAGAGTCAGTGTTCGTGAGCTGAAGAGGAGAATGACGACCGAGAGAAGGAATGGGCCGACGCACGACAACATTGACGGCAAGGAAGATGTGAGAGAGACCCCAGGGGAAGTGTCGTTGACTGGGAGGGTTCGGATGGTTATAGTCAGCTCAGGAAGACGGGTCTTGTTTGAGCGGGGGGAGGGGAAGAAGAGAGAAGAGATTGAGGACGAGATGACTTGAGGAAAGGGACTGACGACTGAAGGTACCAGAGTTGATCTCCAAATTGGGTGATGATTCGAAGAGCGTCCTCGTAGAATGTGACAACGATAAGGAACCTGAACGGGGACCAGCATGAATTAGTGACGAGATGAGTACAAAAGTCCGAGCCGAGTTGAGGTGACGAAGAGAAAGGAGAGCAGTCAGGCAGATGATGACCTGGCAATCGTTGGTCCCCGCCATAGCTCCCATAGCTCATCTCGCCCTCTTCCCGCTCACACCGTCCTCTCGAATCCATCTACACTGTCCAGCGACACGGTCCAGCTTCCCTTGGACCCCACGAGTTCCGAGTCGAAATCCAGAGCGTCCCCTTGTGCCTTGTATCTCCCTCGCCCAAACACTCACCTGGCAGCAGCGGGCAAGTAAGGCTTCAAAGGTTGAGTCACGTTCTCAATCAAGTCCTCAACCTTGACGGTGTACTGTCGAACGACATCGAGTGCTTCACTGTCCATTCCCATCGTGGAGGCAAGACCTGCCATCGATTGCCGTCGCTCATGACGGGAGGAAGTCGTCGAGGGCCGGTACGAGGATGTCGCTGGATAGTTGGACGACGTGGTGGGCTGAGGTGGCCGATGGGGGATGTTGATTCGAGATGACATGGCGGATAGAGCGAGTGGTTCGCAGAGTGAATCGAAGGATCAAGGAGATGGAAGCTCGAGATGAGATCCGGAAAGGGGACGTTGATCTTGTTCTTCCCTCTCATCGTTACGTTCCTCATCGGATCAAATCTCATCTGCCATTCCTATCGTCCCTCACTCGCCCCATCAACAAGCACCTATTCAGGAAACATATCATGACGATCTTGATGAGCTGACAGCAGTAGGCGAGCTCGTCGAGATCACCTTGAGCATCGCCGCTCCCACCTTTCCTGCCTCCTCAAATCTCGGACTAAAGAACTTTGCCGTCCTCTCGAACCTCTCCCTGTACATCTCCCAGCTCCCAAATTCGACGCACTGACTCCACCCTCTGGCCGCAATCACGAACTCAGTGTCGTCCGATCGGTGTTCGCTATCGTCCAAGGCGGCCGCCAGAGTCTCTTCCAGTCGGTCCATGTCTCTGAAAAGGTACTCAGCTACTCCGATCCACATTCTGAACAGGGGCGTCGCAGCGAGAGAGAGGTGTTGGAACGGTCGGATCCCCAAGATCCGCCAGCAATCGACCATGGCGAGGAGAGAGAGGTGGGAATTTCGGGGCGATCGCGGTCGGTTGGTGCTACCGTTCGAGGAATTTTCGGGTTTGACGCCGAGCGAGAATTGGTCGAGTACAGTGTCGCTGAGTAGGATGGGGGCCCTTTCCTCTCCCCCTTCTCCTTGACCGAAGACTTCCTCCCGTCCCTTGAGTACTCGCTCCCTCAGTTCATCCCGCTTGCCTTCGACCATCAACTTGAACAACGCTGTAACACTCTTGGCGTACTGATCAATCTGGATTCGAGCAGATGGGTTGAGGATGGCGAGTCCAGCATAGACGTGCCATTTGTTGGAGAAGATCCGGAGAGCGATGTTGATTTTGACAGTCTCGATTCCACCCGTGTAACGACCAGATTCCCAAGGGTAGTCAGAAGAGGAGTGCCATGCGGTTCCCATGCTGTTGAGAAGGAGAATGGATCGAGAGGTCAGATGTCGATGGCTGCGAGGGGCAATCCTGAATAAGAGACGCGTCGACATACCTCAAGAACGCAGCGTGGGTTACAGCTTGAGTATTGGCTGTGACGAGATCGTGCTCTTCGTAACTCATGTAAACATACTTGCTCTTGAAGCATGCAAAGATTCTTTCGACGACTTCGAGCTGAGCCTTTTCGGCGCGGTGCTGAATAAGGACCTGTGAGGAGCAGGCAAGGACTGTCAGATCTAGCCAGAATTTCATCATCAATGAAGGTTCCCACTGACCATAGGCTGTCCTTCGGGATTCACGGAGGGACCGTGAAGGGAATGAATAGAGATGATGTGGACATCTGCTGGAAGATGCTTCTCGAACGCCGCTCGCTCAGGGGCCTTGACACTAGTCTGACCAGATACTATGGAACCAAACTTGGTTGCTATAGGAAGTATCAAGCAGATTAGTACTGGCGTAACATTGAGTGGCAGGTTCCAGAGTGAACTAGGACGAACATGGACCAAACTCTGCTACGACTTTGTCGAAGAATTCAGCTTCGACAGAGTAGAGGATGAAGTCGGAGATCCGGGAGACATGATGACCCGATGGGAGGATAGTGAGGGGAGTATCTAGTAGCAAGGGAAGGTAACAAACGACATTACCAGTCAGTGAAGTAGGGCCGCATGTGAGCAGATCAGAGGGCGCCATCACCTTTGAACTCTTGAGTCAAGCTCTCGTACTTTGAAGGCAAGTCACAGGCGTAGATGCTGGCAGGTAGATAGATGGCAGAGCAGCTCAACTTGGATGCTCAAAAGCAAGGAAAGGAACAAGCGGAACTCACTCACTCTGTCCATCCACCAGCGATGAGTCGTCGAGCGTACATCTTGCCCATATCTCCCATCCCTATCAGGCCGATAGCAGGCTGCGAAGACGATTGTGTTGAGTCCATGGCTGAGATGGGAGCGAGAGAGAGAGGACGATCGTTCAAGTCAAAAGAGTTTGGATCGACGGCGTCTTTGAAAGGTCTCCGCGTCATCACGACTGGTCTGCAGTCCATATAGGGTCATCCCACTGGTGTAGTGAAAGCTGAGCATCTTGTCGAACGAGCAGTCTCTATCATCGTAAAGTTAATGGTGAAAGAAAATTGGACACATGATTCTGTCGAAATGACGCTGCGCATTCTCCTTTCTCCCTCAACTACGATGACGGAAGAGGAAGCTATCGCCCAGTGAGTGATTCAGTGCCAAGTCTGCCACTCTCGCTACTCGCTTACTCGCACTATCAACTCCTCCGGCTCACTCGGTCATCTCAACTTCTGCAAGCGCGATTGCGCTGTCTCTCGGTGAAGAACCTCCCCTCCCCTCAATCCCTCATCCTCAGGAACCTCTGTTTGCGCCTGAGGAAGATGAAGGCTATCAAGATCAACTACAACATGCCCCTCAAGCCGCACTGAACCGATCCCTCCCGATTGCCAACCACGGGGTCCGAGACCAAGCTCAGCAAGGATCAGCCAGGATTGGGCGAGCGACCTCACTACCGCACAACTCTCACAATGGAGGCTCGGGTCGGAGATATGGCTCAGGCGAATTCAGCGTTGGCTCAGGCGGAGGGATGCTGGAGGAGTACGGGGACGTGGCAGGAGCTCAGGCGGAACCCGTCATGGACGCTGAGCTGATGCTGTAAGTTCGTTCGATCATTCAATGCTTCTTTCAGAGGCGTACTGAATTAGATCTTTACCTTCGCGACGATCTCAGTGCCATGAAACTGTCGCGCGAAGCAGACGAACGGAGAGCGGCCGAGCAACGAGCGATCGACGATGAGGAGCGTCTTCTCAGGCAGTAAGTACTTTCATGCATCGTCGTCTCCTTTGTTGTCCAAGATCCATCAACAGTGCGCTCAAATTCGAATCCCTTAGGGCCATCGAACAGTCTTTACGGCCTCCTTCACCTCGAAGAAATGCTCACCGCAGCTCGTCTGTGACGGTCGATGACGAGGAAGAAGACAGATTCCAAGCGGAGCTTCAGAGGGCCGTCGAGGAAAGCAAGAGGGAAGAGAGAGCTAAGAGAAAAGGAAATCACCCGGCGAACCCATCCTCAGCATCAGCATCAGTATCAGCATCAGCACCATCGTTAACATCTGCATCAGTACCACCACCAGCACCCAAGACTCCTGAACCTCCAAAAGCTGCCTCTCCCTCAGCAGACTCTTCTTCTCCTATCTTCGTGTCTCAATCCGCGCCACTGATCTCGAAACGGCCCCTCTCGAGCTCCGCGTCTTCTCGCCCCTCTGCACCAGCTACATCCGTTGAGGCCACCTCTACTGCATGCACCAGCTCAGCTCCTCCATCCTCTCTTTCCGAAGTTCCATCTCATCCACAACCACCGTTTTTCTCTCTATTAGGTGGGATATCAAGAGCTCAAATGGAAGCCGAGAGAATCGCTCGAGCTCAAAAGAGAAGTCTCTCTCTCACCGATGATGGCCCATCTTCGAAGCGACCTCGAACCACTCCAGCTAATGACAACAGCAATTCAAGGATTGTGTCTTTGACTGATCTGAACAAGGGTGGAGATGAAGGTGACGTCAACGGCCAGAGTCCACGAGCGAGTGGAGAGAGGAATGGAGAAGGAAGTGGAAATACGCCACATCCAGCAGCCCCTAGATTAGGCCTGGCAAGCTCTCAGACATCAGCTGCCTCACAGGGAAATGAAACGGAACGATTCTGGGATGGAGAGTATCGAATGACAAGGAACGTCATCGCGCGATACGGACCACCTGGCGAGAAGTCGATGTCAATCCGAGACATCGTTGGACCTGTTCGTCTTTTCTTCTACTCAATCCCAAGTCCTTCTCTTGGCGCGTTAAGATAAATGCTGTGACTGACCAAGATCTTTTCTGTCTCTCCTTCGATAGCCCTCAGACGTCAAGCTGGCGTAAGCAGCTCCCCGTCACGATTACTCTAAAGCCGACAAGGCATCCCAAATTGACTCCTGTTACCCGCTGTATCCTCTTTCCCATCAGAATCATCTCATCATACTGCCAGACTGAAGATGCTATCGTTCGCCATTTTCCGGCAGGTCGCACCATCCTCGTCACCCAACCCCCTGAATCGGACTTGACGGCTATGGGCCAAACGCAATACGAAAGGATCTTTGAAGGAATCTGGACCACTTTCCCTTACCTGAAGGGTGGCAGAGGCGTATTTCATATGAAGGTGGGCGCATATTGACGACAATCAATGATTGCAGGACCAGCGCTGACAGCCTTACTTGTCAGCACACCAGTTCATGCTTGTGAGACTCTCGATTCGCGGAACATCGTGTTCAACTCGGAAAAAGGCTGCTGATCGAATTCACCTTCTGTAGCTCTTCTACAACGATGGTCGATTACGAATCTCCATCGCTTCTGCTAACTTGTTCTCGCATGATTGGAATGCCATCGAGAATGTGTGTCGTTGTCTCAACTCTAGTCTCTCGCTTTCTCCAGAGAATTCATATCCCTTATCGCTTATGTGACAGGGTGTTTGGGTCCAAGACTTTATGCCTTCCGTCAACGGTGCCCCCTCTGATTCGGATCCGCAAAACGATTTCGCTGAGCAGTGGGAGATGATCCTCAAGGTAGATGGCGAATTCTGATGTCATGATACTCCAAAGCTAATTCCAGTCTACTTCTTCAATTCTTGAGTCTGTGGGCATTCCCAAAGCCCTCAAAACCGTCGGACCGACCTTGGCCTCCAATCCGTTCCCCTCGATCTCTTGCATTCACAATTACGATTTCTCACGGGTCACAGTTCACTTAGTTGCTAGTACGAACGGTCAAAAGACAGGATGGGAAGAAGTTGAGCGATATGGTCTGGCAAGATTAGGAGAGGTTGTCCGCAGGCAGGGATGGATCGCGGGTCTGCACGGAAAGACATTGCCCAATATCGAGTGTCAGGTTCGTGTCTCTGTCTTTATTTCTGAGAGTCTTCAGCTAACTCTTGTGTTATGCTTGTGTAGGGCTCGTCTTTAGGCACCTACAAGCCAGAGTGGATGCATTCATTTTTCGACACGGCTAACGGCGTCGATCCTAGAACCTGGCTCGTCCCACAGTACAAACGGACGACTTGGCCGCCAATTAAAATTGTCTTTCGTAAGCTCATCTGGTTTATAAGGTACTATACTCAAAATCAAGCTCACTCATGTTCTTCGACTTGATCGACCAATTCATCAGCCTCCCTTCAGACAGTCAACGAGTCCCAACTAGGTAAACCAGGAGGTGGTACCATGTTCTGTAGCCGAAAGAACTGGACACCTGAGACACAGCATCTCTTTCATGACTCACGATCGAAACGAGGACCTTCAATTCTTCACCTGAAGGTGCGATCTCCGATCCGAGTCTCTTGGCTCGAGCTGATTCAATAAAGAGATCTCTGCTGACAAATGCATCCATCTCAGATGATTGTCGCCGTATTCGAAACCCCTTCGGTCACGCTCGGTTCCAGTGCAAGTATCTCATCCTCATCGATGTCATCCGCCAGACCCATATCCACTCTGGTCGAGCCAAAATCGGGGCGCCCTTCTCCCCCTTCTTCAGGATCTGAAACAGAGTACGAGAGTGACGATCTCGAGTTCCAGCGATCGCAGAGCAAGAAGACGGCAGACTCGATGGGGAAAGGGAAAGGGAAGGAAGTTCAGGTGGTAGACAAGAATACAGAGGTTGGTGGTTGGGTCTATATGGGTAAGTTTCTCAACACTGCTTGCTCGCGATAACACATCATTTTGTCAGGTCCATCACAGTTTTCTCGGAGTTGGATCCCCCCATCTTACGACCTGCTTCTGCTGTTGACCTTCAGGGTCGCACAACTTTACCCCATCAGCTTGGGGATTCTTTTCGATGCTGAAGGGAAAGAACAACGAGCCGAAGCTCAACGTAAGCCTCCACACCCGTATGGATGGACTAGCCTTAATGATAGAACGTAGGATTACTGATATGCGACCTCTCGACCTCAACTCTTATCTTAGATCGGCAACTATGAGCTTGGTATCTTATTCGTAAGTCGATTATGAATCTCACTATGTCACTTTCGAATCCCAATCCCTGACGATACACTGCTTTTCGATGCACTGCTTCTCATACGCTCACTAGCCTCTACCAAAGGAAAATGCTCAAGCCGCTGCGTCTCGAGCCGCAGGTTGGATCCGACCTCCTCGAGCTCTCAAGCTGGGAGAACATCCCTGGGTAACACTCGATATGTTGTTGTTTCTAGTTCGAGAATCATTAATCAGTTTATCCCTTTTCTTTTCCTTTCCAGATGCAATTCGACTATCCCGATGAATGAGCAAATGGGAAGAAACCTGCTCGGTGGAATCCGATGCGTTGGTTTTTCTTTGCGTGACGATGTCAACACAATCTCATGGGTTTCACCGAGTATAGTTCGTCCTTTGATGTCACTGACACTGGTTCGCACTGATCAGTCGCTCAAACGGAGAGACAACTGGATAGATAGTACGATGGTAATCGAAGCGTCGCAAGCCAATCGAGATCGCAGTCTTGAATTGGATCAGCCTATCCGAACCCTATGATAAAATTGCGACGTGAGATCCGATTCACTACGATAACTCAATTGATGAGGAGATCGAGTCTACGGTAGCGGAGAGATCGAGTTGATCCTGGTTGTTTTCAAATGCTGTAGTTGTATCCAGTGGGCTCGAGGGTCTCTACAGGGATATGACGACCGAGAATTGGGATAGACGCCAGGAATGAGGGTCAATATGAGGCATAAAGTTGATTTGGAAGGGGGAGGCGAATTCCAAGCCGAATTAGCGGACGTGCTGAATGTCTAGACGACATAAAGTGAAGACAGTGTGAGCAACAGACGTCCGGTATTGCGACCAAAAGGTGCGACATACTGATGACATATCAAGCGCTTGGAGGGAATGTGGGTGTATCTAGGAAATAAGGGAGACGATAGTTGACTGGATGCGGACAGTCAAGACTACAAATGGAAGGGAAACTGATCGAGAAGCTTTAGCCCCGAGTCAGTGAAGCGGAGAGATGCAGGGGTGACGCGGGATCGCGCGAGAACATTGCCGAGTCTGACGTCGTCGATACGTGCACGACCGCTCTTACGGATCAGGAAGTTAGAAACAAACGCAACAAACGGCATATACATCATGAGCACGTTGACCTTTCATCGCCTCCCCTGAATGCCTTGGTCAAGCTCAAGAAGAAGCTGAGGACCAAGACCAAGACTCCGAATGATGCGCACACCCAGGCTGGAAGTTTTATCCGTGATAAGGACGGTGCGTCGGAGAGCTTGAGGAAGCAGATGGCGGGAAACTTCCAACCGAACCCGAAGGGGAAGATCAGCGAAGGATCCAGATTAGCCCTTTGGCTGTAGCAAAAGGTAGCGAGACGAAGCAGAATCCGATTACGCACGATAAACGCTAGCACGGTCGCACTCAGCCCTCCTGTCAGCTCAAGGACGATCCCAAGATCACAAGTCATGAGAGATATGACCATTGTGGTAAACACAACCGCAGTCGTTATGATGACATGCCGCCGTTGGGAAAAGGGAAGATCTGGATAGAAGTATGATTCGATGACCTGAGATAGTCAGATGTAACGGGCGGGTAGATCAGTAATGGTTTGTGGCGGTCTCAGTCGATAGCGGAAGTTGATGATACGCACTTCTCGACAAACGAACGCCTCGAGTGGCAGAGTGGTGAACATGTTGAGTCCGAAACATAGTCGCGCGAGGTTGATAAGAAGGTCGTCCTCTGGAAAGTTGTTGAGAATATTTGCCTGCACATTTGGAACAGTCAGCCGACCAGACTCCGGTAGTGACAGTGTGTCCTGCAGAAAGGTGAAGCTTACTTGAGTTTTGTCGGTGAAAACGAGAAAGCCAGAAAAAGCCATGAGAAGGCATGCAACCAGAGAGATGGCTGTTGAGATGTGGGTGACTTGAGCGAATCGATCTAGGGAACACAAAGTTCAGCTTGGAACAGGAGAGAAAACGTAACCAAAGATATTGGGCGCACCTAGGGTAGGTGTTTGCAGAGATCCATAGATGAGCAGACTATTGTGATGGCAAACGAACGCGAAGGAGATGACGCCAATGGCCTCAAAGACTCTAGGCTCGATGATGGTCCATCGAGCCGATGGGTCGCCTTTGAGTGATGGGTCGGAGAGGCGGGAACCCTCAATCAAGACAGACAGGACGATGATGAGCATGCCGAGGAGAGCTGGTCGACGCAAGAGCAGTACTATCAGCTGAGCGTCTGTGCTTGGTCAAACGATTCATGTACGTACCAACTCCAGATGCTTTGGATAGTTTCGAGATGTCCCGATGCAGGGAGAGGGGATAGCTGACTCCAACGGTCGCCGCGATGATGACGAAGGAACGATTCAGGAGTAGAGACAAAACAGGGACAGTCCGGAGGAAAGGAAGCAGGAATGCGATGACATGTGGGATGGTATCTCCTATGATCTTTGAGGATATCAAGGGAGGAATAAGATCGCATTGATCAGCCTCAGACCAAGACAGTCTGACGGTATGGTACGCAGCGATTCTCACCACACCGAAGGCAGCCATACCACCGAACGCGAACGCAAACTGGAAGAAAGATACACCCGCCCGACCTGGCTCTCCGAAGCAATGGCCCATGATCTGAAAGAGAAGGGGACTGGATAGTCAACTTCAGGGATCTGAGGATAGGGATCCAGGCTCAGACAAGGATATGAACGCCGATCACCAACTTCTATGTAGCTGTTTCTTCCAGACAACTTGGCATTGAGCACAATCAACCTAATCGTCCAATCTGTCACGAGGCACAATGCGATAAGAAGGAAAGAGCCAGTGAAGAAGCCTGCCGACCTGACCGCAAACGGCAATGAGATAATTCCCGCTCCGATGATAGAATTGGCCATGTTGGCTACTCCTGAGAGCATGCCACCACCTTTCACAAGCCATTCTGGTGTAGTGTCATCGAGAGACGAAGAGGAGGTGGGCAAGGCACCTTCGGTCGAGCGCCGAGCAGTGAGAAGTCCGACTAGGAGTGGCGCATGATGAGATCCAGCGTGGAGAGTACGATCTGAGGCTATCGATGAGGTAGGAGAAGAGGGTGGAAGCTCGTCATCGTCCAGCTCAAATTCTAGAAGGAAAAGGGGTAGAATGGAGGTCAGTAAGCTGCCGGTATCGAGTCTTGCAGTACATGCGACGTGTCCAATGGATGACTAGAGCAGACGAGATAACATGTAATGTCCTCGAGTACAGCGGTCAAGTGGCTTGTATGAATTTGTCGAGTCGTGGCGAAGGGAAGACATCGAGGGAAGACTGCGCTTGTGATGGAATGACGGCCATTCGAAACCACGAGTACTCGTGACACACTAGCTTGACAGCTGACCTTGGATAGACGTTGTTACTCACCTAGTTCTCTGCTTGCTACCATACTTTTGAGCCCTCTCCCACCAACACTTGCTAAAGTATTCGGACTCGCTGAGCGACCGATCTCCTCTAGCTCAGCTTCCTCTGCGCCGTTGACGCCTTGCTCGTCCTTGTACGGTGCAAGATCGCTATTGAGCGTCTTTGTTCTATTTCTACCAGTCGAGAAGGACGCAGAGCTTTGCGATAGATGAGGTGGGCGAGGTGACGGAAGGGAGGATGCAGGACGAGGAGGGTAGTTGCTGTTGGTTGATGTTGTCGGTGTGAGGTCGTCGTCTTCTTGGTCGTCTTGTATGGAGAAGTTTGTATCTAGGAGAGGCAGAGAAGCCTGAGAAGCATACGACTGGCGAGACATGGTGTGGTGGTCGTCGAGGGATCCTGAGGGAACGCGTCGGTGCGGCCGACCACCTCAACGTTTCCTTCCTCGCCGTCAACCCTCACCTATTCTGCTGGATCGCTGTGCAGCGAAGCAACCGACTTGGCACTTGATCATCTTGCCGTATACCACACCACCTGTCGTCATCCTGCATATAAACCCTCCGTCATCTAGACCTATAACCTCCCTCGGACGACAACTCGCCAACCTATTCTCAAGCTGCTACTACACCCCAGATATCTGCTCCTCCAGACCCAACATAGCGGATTCGTATTACCACAATGGTAAGTCGTTCGGCTCTGCAGCTTTGCCACGAAGTCACATCTGACTCTCTGGCTGCGCGTCGTCCCAGGGTGTCCCTCAACTTTGGGATCACCTTCCGGCCTCCTCAGAACAACCTTTGGCCCAGCTCGCTTATAAGCACAAGAGGTTCATCAATAGTGCTGGCATGAATCAAATAAGGGTCGGCATCGATGTCTCGTGAGTCCTTGCTTTCGCCAGACCGCGTCACGATGATGCGTAGCTATCAGGTATCGCGTTGCTGGTGTGTCCCGATTCCATCCTGACCTTATGTTCGACCCATGATTTCAGCATCTGGCTCTTTCAAGCGCGTGAGGCCGCTGCTCTCCGACCCATAGATCCAGCTGGGTCAAAGGGTTCGAAGCCACCCAACCTGCCCCTTCTGATCCTCTTCCATAAGCTTGCCAGGATCGCGGCACTCCCTCTTCAGCCCCTGTTTGTCTTTGATGGGCCTCATCGACCAGCGGTGAAGAGGGGAAAGGTCATAAGTCGAGGAGCTGGTGGAGGAGGCAAAGGCAAGAGTCTAGAAGCGAAATTCTGGAGGATGGTCGAGGACGGCTTTGGGTGGGACTGTTGGAGGGTGAGTTGTCTGACATGACTCTTTGATCCATCTTGCTCGCACTCGTTGACTCTCATGACTTTGGCTAGGCACCAGGAGAGGCAGAGGCAGAGCTTGCGTCGCTATGCCGGGCAAACAAGCTCGACTATGTTATCACAGAGGATGTCGATGCCCTTCTTTTTGGATGTCCAAGAGTCCTTCGTCGCATCAAGTGAGCTCTCTCACATCTTGACGCGGATCGGTGTGCCGTAGAGATGTTGACGACTGATTCTTCATTAGGACAAAGTCGACAACCTCAAAGTCAGTCAATACTGATCTTCAATTCAGGGTCGTTACTGAAGAGGAAATCAAACAGCAACTCAAGGTAGATTGTGAGGGGCTTGTACTGGTTGGACTGTGAGTGAAGCAAGTCTCTTCAGGTCATCAGGTCAATCAATTGTTAAACAGTTTCGTCGCCTGGCAGGATGAGCGGTGGAGATTATGATCAAGTTTGTTCTTTCTATCGTACATCTATCCGCCCAGCTTCCTCTTTCAGTTCTCATGCGTGGCTTGTTTGCTTTTTCTTCCGCTCCAGGTTGGAATCAAATCGCTAGGACCAACCATCGCACTCGCCCTCGCTCGTGCGGGCTTCGCCACATCGCTCCTCAATGCATATCGCACTCTCTCCTCATCAGCCCTGAAGGAAACCTTCCTGCCCACATACCGTTCCTCACTGTCGACATACCTTCAGACTGATCCTGACAAGTTGATCGGTCGCAAGAATCCATCTCTCGCCCAAACCATCACTCACACCTTTCCAAATCTAGAAATCTTAGAACAATACGTCAATCCAATCGTTGGAGGAAGGGGCGGGCATCCAGCCTGGGATGGCTTCAGGTCAGGCGATTGCACACTCAGGTTGAGGACCTTGGCAGGCTGGATGGAACGGGAGCTCGCGTTCGAAGGCAGAGAGGCCGTGCTGAAGAAAGCTAGAGCCGTCATTTGGGAGGGGGCCGTATGTAGGAGCTTACTTGGAGAGATCGACGACCCCGGAAGTTGGAAGAGGGGTTGTGAGCAAAGTGGAATGTCAAAGGATCAAGAAGGAGAAGATGATGCGATTTCGTTTGATCAACTCGACCGCAAAATCACTCACTACTTCACGTCTACTCGACAAGGCTCCAAACAAACAGTGACCATCGACAAGTTCAACCCATTCAAGAACGCCATACCCGATCCGACCAAAGATCCTTTCTCTCCCGCCTTCCGATCTTCCTCCCTCACTCCGCCTCCGCCTCCAAAGTTCCCATTCAACGCCGCTTCTCGCTCCTTTCCTCTCCTCACCAAGATAACCCTCGAGAAGGATCGAGAGTCTACCGGCTTAGACGAGTATCGAGTCCAAGTCGACGTTCGTCGGTTCTGCGTTGAGATCGAAAGGGGAATCGCAGACCCATCCGAAGCTGGACCGAGCGGTAGTCAGGGTGGTGGTCAACGGTCGGAGAGCGAAGGAGGAAGCGAGTCGGACGATTTCTGTGCCCTCTTTGGATCTCAGGGCAAGGGTAAAACTATCTCGTCGAAGCCTAAATCGAAGAGCAAAGGAAAGGCAGCGGGCCCTCCTCGCACGTATCGAGCAACCTCCCTCGACCTACCTTCGGATGAAGAGGTCTCTGGTCCGTCATCGGACGAAGAAGAAGACGATGACGCTAGTCAGAACAGCGACCCTCCTTCATCCTCCCAGTCGACGTCCACGTCAAAACCTCGACCAGCCGACACCGATCCAGTCCTCCTCTGGATCCCCAAGATTCTTATTATTTTCACGCACCCAGACCTACACCATTCTTTTGTTGCCGCTAGAGACGCAAAGGAAAACCTTCAGCGCGAGAAGGCTGACCGGGCGAGGCGACGTGCGAATGGAGAGGACCTTACGCCAAAGAAGAAAACGGTGCATGCTACCGTCAAGGAGAGGGCGAAGAAAGGTTCGGTAACTTTGGCAGGAGCTCAAAAGAAGAAGGCGCTCGAAGCAGACGCGGACGAAACGGCTGATGTTAGACTTAGGGGATGGGCGACGGGTGGTCTCAGCGATACTGAAGAGGAGTCAGCAGAGATGGACTCGTCGAGGGAAGCGCCAAAGCGACCATCTCCTCGACATCGACCGGCTATCAAGTCCAAGTCGTCCGGTTTCTCATCCTCGTCCGCTTCGGAGGTCATCGAGCTTTCTTCGTCTGATGAAGAGGGACTCATCTCTTCAGATCCGCAACGGAAACCTGAAGTCCCGAAACGGCTCGATCCTCTCTTAGCTCAATCTTTCCTCGCTGCCGGGAAGGCTCCAGACATCCCACTCAGCGTTTCAGCTTCAGCTTCGTCAGACCCAACCCTTCTCACCAAATCAGCTTCGTCACATTCGATCTCATCCTCGTCGGATCGACCGCCAACGAAACTCTTCAAGACGAGTTCTTCTACTTCTGTCAAGTCCTCATCGTCGTCTTCCATCAGCGCTGCCGTAGCGTCGACGATTACTTCAAAGGTCCCCATGGCTCGAAGGAAGCTCACCAAAACCGTCTCTGCCCCGATCCACTCAACGTTCTCCCATCAATCAAAACCGGCCACCTTGATTTCAATCAGACGAAACCCTGCCGGCAATACCGCCTCGTCGAGCAAGCTGCCAGCTCAACGAGAAGACTCGGACGACGACGACTGGGAGGCTCCCACGATTTCGCAACTCATGAAACCTCGCGCTCAATCTGTTGCACCTAAAGAGCATGAGGCGTCTGCAGGGACATCGGAACAAAGTCGTCAGAATACCACGCCCATCGCCATTGACGATCTCACGCCTAGGAAGCGCAAGTCGCCGATCATCATACGCAGCGCCGAAGCGTCCAAGAGTAGGAAGGGAGACGTGATCATGTTGCCGAGTGAAGGAGAAGACTCAACGCCCAAGGCCAAGACCGGAAAGAACCGATCGAGAAAGGCAAGACCCAACAAGATGTACATCGATCTGCTGAGCGATTCGGACGAAGAGGAGGAAGTCATTGTATCCAAGAAGAGGCCCGTCCGAGCATCAAGTCAAGGACCTTCCATCTCCTTGGCTTCACCGACCATGAGATCGGTCCAGTCTGGATCCTCTCCACCCTTCCGTCTAACCGGCTCCCCTCAACCTCCACCGCCAGGTCAACGAGCACAGCCTCTATTTATGACGTCGTCTCCTCCCCCCTCTTCTTCATTCCGTCTCCCATCCTCTGCACAAGCCCTTCGTCAACCAATCTCCCTTCCCTCCTCACCCCTTCCATCGTCCGTCCTTCCTGTTCCTACACCGCCCATCCAGCGCAATACTTTCTCTCAACGGACAAGATCGATGCCGACGTACGTCGAAATCGACTCGGACGACGAAGGCGCCAACGGCGGCATCGTAGGTCCAGGTCATGACGACAACTTCGATGGGTTCGAGCTCCCTGGAGGAGGCTTCGATGCCGATGGTCGAATCGCAGATGGAGGTCTGGTAGAGGAGGAAGACGAGTTTGATGCGGAAGGACTATTGAAACTGAAGGATCTGAGTGATAGTCAGTGGGAGCGGGCAGGATGTGCTTAGTTATGGAGCGTCTGTATGGATGATGTTACTCGCCTCGGAATCGCTCTTGCGAAGCTACTTGACTTGGACTTGCAAAGTGAGGGAATGAATCAAAGCGACTTTGTTCAGAACTAGATTATTTTGGCTGTCAAATGAGTAGGTTGTTTTCTCCCCTTGTTGATATCGAGTCGGACCGGAGGATCGAGAGCAGCGGAGGTGACCTCGTTGAGACGGTGTATCCTTATCTTCTGGGACCGTTTGTTGAACTGCGGACGGTTCTCTGGTGACCTCTTCCGGGACCTTTCGCCCTTCCTCCTTCTCCTCCATCATCGTTTTCCTTGACTCGTCCTGCCCCATCCCCACCACCACCACCACCACCACCACCACTATCACCACCACATCAACTACCCAGCATCCAATACCCAGAATCCATATGGTAAGCGGCTCCTCATCAACTTGTCTTCCCTCAAGAAGCCCAAGCTGAACTTCCCTCATGCTCCATCTCGCCTCCCCTCCAGCCTCGCTTTGCTCTCGTCGGTGGAATCGTCCATGCCCTCTCTCTCACCCACATCGAATACATCCCCAGAGGGCTCGTCGTCGTCGACAGCGACAGTGGCAAGTGAGTGCTCGTTATCATTCACCTTATCTCCCCTCTCCCCTCTCGACTTCGGCCGTGTCCGAGACCGACTCCGCCGATGAAAGAAGAGACGCTGACATGTCTGCACCTGGTCATATAGGATCATGCAGGTCACAGACTCGGTTCCAGCAGAGAAGAGAGCCGTCATTGATCTTTGCAGCAGCTTCGGGATCCATGAAGACGCCATCCAATTTCTAGCACAGGGGACCTTCGCTTGTCCAGGATTTGTCGATACACACACCCATGCACCTCAGTACCCTAACATGGGAACAGGAAACCGGTATCAGCTCCTCGATTGGCTCGATCATATCACGTTCCCGAGAGAAGCTCGGTTCGCTGACGCTTCCTACGCCAAGAAGGTGTACTCAAAGGTCGCCCGCCGAACGCTCGATCTGGGAGTCAGTCACCTCGTCCTTGCTGCGTATCATCCTCCTCGAACGCGAGCAGCAAGACTGACGATCTGTGTTGTGATGAACAGACCACGACTAGCTGTTACTATGGCTCCCTACATTTGGAGGCAACCAAAGTGTTGGCCGACGTTGTTCACGCGGCGGGGCAGCGAGCTTTCGTCGGCAAGGTTGGTCTGACTGGTAGATGATTCTCCTGAGTTTTAGGCTGACGTTCAAACAATTGCGATCGACAGTGCAACATGGACCGAAACTCCCCTCCAACCTACATCGAACCTTCCGCTCAATCTTCCCTCGACGATACGGTCTCACTCATCTCCCACATCCGGTCTTTGCCCCACCCACCCAACGCACCCCAGTCCCCACCCACGTCTCCCAACGCCCCAGCCTTGACGCTCGATGGAACCATCCAAACACCTGACATCCAAACAAAGTCATCTCCTCCTCTTGTCCAACCTATCGTCACTCCTCGTTTCGCTATTTCCACTACTCCTCAGCTCCTCGCTCTTCTCTCCGATCTCGTCAAATCTGAAGCGGCTGCCGGTACTCCACTTCACATTCAGACCCATCTAGGGGAAAATCACGGGGAGATTGCATTCACCAAGGAGCTCTTTGGCAGCGAAGAGGCGATGGACACTATGCGGAATTGCAGAGGAAAAGGAAAGCCCGAGTGGGACGGCACATATACGGGCGTGTACGACAGTTTTGGCTTGCTGACCAACCGGACCGTACTGGCTCACTGCGTGAGTTTCCTGAACCCGTGCTGAATCCGCCCTTTGTACTTCCGGCTTGGGTGATTGATCCCCAATCATTTCGTCCATTCGTTCCTTTTCAGGTCCATCTGGAAGAATCCGAGCTCCAGACTATTCATCGAACAAATTCCGGTGTCTCCCATTGTCCCACCTCCAATCTCAACATTCGATCCGGTCTCGCCAAGATTGGGGATATGCTTGACCGAGGAATCCACGTCGGTCTTGGGACGGACTGTTCTGGAGGCTTCGAGAGTGGGATCCTGACTCAGATCCGATCAGCGAGCATTACGAGCAAACTCATCTCGATGCTCCCTAGAGAGGATGAGAGGAAAGGAAAAGTGAATCCATTGGTAACGGCGCCAAGCGCAGTAGAGGGTGAGCGGGAGAGTAAATTGGTGTTTGGAGAACTGGACCAACTGCCGTTATCGACGCTCTTTTACCTCGCTACTCAGGGTGGAGCAGAGGTGTGTGGGCTGGGAGACGTCGTTGGAAGTTTCGAGGTTGGGAAGGAGTTTGATGCCCTGCTTGTCGATGTCAGGCAAGGCAGGGGTGCTGTTGGCGTTTGGTGGGAGGAGGAGGAAGATGAGGTTCCCACTATGTCCGGAAACAAGGGAGAGATCGAAGGTTGGGCAGAGGAGAAGGATCTGGCGGGTGCTTTTGAGAAATGGGTCTGGGGTGGAGATGACCGAAGCTTGGCCAAGGTCTGGGTGCGAGGAAGAGAGGTTGGAGGAAAGGACTGGGCAGGTAGGCAAAAGTAATTGGGGAGAGGAAGGATTGAAGCCGTACATCTTGTATTCTCGATTAGTTGTAATTCATTATGCAATGCTTCTGCTATCTCGCATGTTTTTTACGCGAAGATGGGGCCAGGGAAGGCGACTGCATCAGTTAGACGAGCGAAGAAAAGGAGTGAAGCGAGCTGAACGAGTGTCGACGCAAAATCGCCGCCTGGTCCATTGAGACGAAACGCTGATGAGGATGGATAGCAGGAACACAGAAGAAGCCTGAACGAGACATGCATGCGATGGATCCGTAGAGAACCCATGTGGACTGACAAGATAGAAAAACTGATACACACCCATCACTTAGCCCATCCCCCCTTCCCTCTCAAACCTGTTCCTTCCCTCGTCGTCTGTCTCTTTTCCTAGACTAATCCATCTTATACGCGACAAGGGCTTCGAGCTTGTGGACATTCGTCGAGAAACTCCTCAGTCGGACCTGCTCGACCTTCGCGGCGTCAATGAGGTGGGCGTCGGAATCGACCCATTCTTCTGGTGAGGAGTCGTCCGATAGAGACGTGTAGGCGAGGATGTTGAATGTGCCTGGAAAAGTTGGATCGCATTGATGAGATGAAGTGGGATTGGGATTGGTAAAGCAAGTCAGCAGACCTTGTACTAAGGACAGACAGGTTCGTACGAGTCACGTACAAGGTTCATCGAGCATCGGCAAGAAGGTCACTGAGGATGTGATCTGCTTCATGATCTCCCGAATCTCCCCTTGCACCTCCTTCTCCGTTTTGGGCTTTTCTGGTTTTGATGGGGGCGCAGATCTGGGGGAAGAAACGGTGAACCAGAGGCAGGGGTCAGGGACGATCAATCTGCAACAGTGGTCGGTCCTGCGACAGAGTATCGTGTTCGACAAGTGAATGCATGCGTACGGATCTGAGCCTGGCGCCGGGGGTTGCTCCATCTTGACGTCGAACTGCCATCGCTCCAAAGTCTCGCGAGTGTCCTTCGACATAATGGCCAAAACGAGACGAGAGATTTCTCCCGACATGAGCCAGGCTGAAGCAATTAAGGCATCAGTCAGTTCTACGAATAACGACTGGTCCGAGAGAACTGACTGTCCACAGGAGGAAAGGATCAGTCGAGGGGTCGGATGTACCCTGAACTTGACTAGTGATTGCTTCAAGGTATGCCTTGAGAGACTCGTCAGTCGTCGTCAGCATTGGAAGTCCATATCTGGCTCAAGACGAGATGAATGATCAAGTCAATGACCGCCGAGTCCGAAATCTTCAAGGCAACGAAGGTGGAGGATCAAGTGTGAAGGTGCGGTCTAGTTCTCACTTCTTGACCATCTTGAAGTCATCCGAGGGATAGATTCCGCGCTGATATAGAATGTTGTTCTTTGACGCAGAAAGACCATCAGTGGGTCGTCAGCCGACAAGGTCTGAGCACGGATCAAAGCGAGCCAAAGAGGAGAAGAGAGGGACCAACGACGCTGAACTCGAAGAATTCGGTGACGATCTTAGTGCTGCCTTTGAGGGAGATGGCCTGAGATGTCTTGGTCGCTTGCTTGGTAGCCATTTTGAAGGGTAGAAGGAAGTGTAGTCGAGCGATGATGATGGAGGAGGAGGTCTTGGACGTGCCTGCCTTTCTGACTTCTTTCCGTCGCGTGTTCTTCGAACCAAACAACCACCAACTTCGACCTTCCATAAGTCGAGCATGGCTCCATCCACACCAGCCACCAGATCTTCTACTCGGAAAGCTTCCACTATTCAACCTACGACCAGAACCTATGCCGAAACTCCAAGAGCCTCCGTTATGGGCACCCCTGCCAGAGGAACGTCTGAAGCCGCAAGAAAGAGGGCCATGCCGGGGAGCGAGGCTGGTAAGCCCCTGTGGGGAAGAGGCCGGGTCGAAGTGAGTGCTACAGGCAACTCGAACCGTCTCAGCTAGAGAGAATCTATCAAGGACTTTCAAAGGAGCAGACCGACGCGCATCTTGGACAACGTGTCCACTTGTTCTATGGAAAGGAGACCGAAGCTGATTTGTATCTTGTCAATATGTAAAGCAGTCAGAAACGGTCCCTTCGACACCCAAAGCTTCAGCTGGCTCCTCATCAATGGCCTCCAAGTTTCTTGCTTCTGCCAACGCGTCTGTCCGAAAGATGGCTGCGCCGGCACTGAGTCGACTGCAACAGGTGACTGGAGCTAGTCCACATGTTGGAGGTGGAGAAAGGGAAGCAATCAAGGTCTGTGCGGCTACTCGAAAGAAGGACGATCAGGATCGTCTCGCTCAAGCTGTCGTTTGTTTCGACTCGTTTAGTCTTACCTCAGGATTAGGCCTACGCCAGAGGGAGCAGTCCATAGCCAACCTTGTATGTGTTTCACTGAGCGACTTCCTTTGACGATGAACGAAGCGTTCGACTGATCTCGTCACATCTCGCTTTTCGGTGGATTTCTCAAGACCTTACCATGACCTCCGACAAGGAAGCTATTATGACAGCACCACCTGTAAGACCTCAGACGTGCTATCTCGGAACTTATCTCAACCGAAATTCATATAGACTGTTGCGTAATTGTAGGATACTACACGATCACATCTTCCTCCCAAACCTTCTCAAGCGTATTCTTTTACGAAGGTCTTCGCACCATCGACCTCTCAACCCGAATTCTTCGGAAAGACTGCTCTACCACTTGTCCAGGTGGGTCTTGCTGACCTCTCAAGAGGAGGCTCAAATCACTTACTAGAATTCCACGCAACGCTCTACAGTCTCTCTTGGACGGCGAGAACGGACTAATCTTCGCCTACGGTGTCACCAATTCTGGTAAATCTTACACGATCCAAGGCGGGCCCCCTCCAGCTTCACCCTTACAGTCGAATGGAGAAGAAAGAGGCGTGATTCCTAGGACGGTCGACGTGGTATTCAACAGCGTCGAAGGAAAGGAGACAGAGGCCCTTGTGAGCCACATTCAGCCGACGATATACTCGAGATATAGAGCACTGACAATGATGCTTTGATACTGACACTTATCGCAGATTCGACCGACGATGCTCTCTTCGGTAGAATTCATCGATGAGGATGAGGGTCGACCAAGTTTGGGCGGGCAACCTGTTGGAGATGCTCGAGATCCGACTGGTGAGTACATTTCAGCTCGCCTACTAAAACCCTCCAACGCTGACTTCTCCGTTGTATGGTAAAGTCTGCACCATCGATAAGAACTACTCGTATGCCGTATTTATCTCTTACTGCGAGGTATACAACGAAAAGGTTCATCCTGTCATCTCGGCTTAATACTTTTGAGTCGTGATTGACTAACCCTCGCTTGTTCTTACCCCGTGGACCAGATCTATGATCTGCTCGAGGCCGTTCCTCTCATCAATTCCTCCGGCGTTGTGGCCCGCCCGCCAATCCCTCGTTCCTCATCTGCTCTTTATCCCGAATCTTTTCCCTCAAGTTCCAACCTTTCCTCGTTCGGTATGGGAGGTCAGAGCTCTTATCAGAGTATGAGTGGCAGTGCGAGTCTCAAAAGGAAGGGCCTCACGCTCAAGAATGATGGTGAGGGAGGAGGAAAATACATTGCTGGACTGAGAGAAGTTCGGTGTAGGACTCGGGAGGTATGTCGTTTTTCTCTCTTTGACATCGATCTGGGGCTGATCCGAGCTTACTCCCCCTTGATAGGAAGCCCATGCTATCATTCAGCAAGGTCTTGCTAACAGACAAGTCTTCGGAACACTCGCCAACTCGACTTCGAGTCGATCCCACGGCGTGTTCACCATTAAAGTCGTTCGAGTCCACAATGGAGCCCCCGAAGTGAGTATACTTTTGTGTTCCGTCACGAGATTGCGTATCTGACTCCGATCGACGGATATACTTCGCTGCCTGCAGGACATCTCGTCCATCACCTCGTCTCGGCTCTCAATCATCGATCTCGCTGGATCTGAGCGTACCAAGCACACCGCTACGACGGGCGATCGACTCAAAGAGGCTGGGAACATCAACAAGAGTTTAATGGTTCTTGGGCAATGTATGGAGGTCATGAACGCCAACCAGAAAGCCATCGCCGGTGGTCGTGGGAGAAGGCTCGGGGTCGTACCGTTCAGGCACAGTAAATTGACCGAGATGTTCCAGGGCTTCTTTATCGGAGATGGTAGAGCTGTAGGTTCTTTGCATTGCGGCTGGTAGATTGCAATAGGTCTCAATGCTGACCATGAGCTTTTGCTTTTCAGGTCATGATGATCCACGTTAATCCATTCGACACTGGTATGTGCCTCGGATAGGTTCCCGATTTGAGCGCTAGGTATCAGGTGGCTCACATTTCTAGTACTGCCTCCTTCCAGGCTTCGACGAAAATTCTCACGTCATGAAGTTCTCCGCCGTAGCTCGGGACGTCATTCTCACTTCTCTTCCCGCTCCCAAATTCGTCCAACCACCACCACCCACACCCTCATCCCGTATCTCTACCGTTGTATCTTCTTCTTCCGCTGGACCCGGCTCGTCCCGGACTCGAGCGAGCGAGATGCTTCCTCCTCCGACACCTGGGGGTACTAAATCTGGACTTAAAGCTACTTCTAGATTACCTATTCCGAATGGAATGGTTCCTGTCACCGAGGGAGGCAAGAAGAAGGCCTCTTCCATCATTGCGCCTGCGGTCGAAGAGAAGGCGAAGAGGGACAGCGAGATCGAAAGGGCAGAAGTTGAGGAGGAACTGCGAGTCGTTCAAGAGGAGGAGGAACTCGTCATGACGAAAGACACTGATGTAGAGCGATCAGACGAGGAAGTAGAAGAAGAAGAGGACGAGGACGAGGAAGATGACTCGGAAGCACCTGATCTTCTGGTCGAGCATCTCTTCGAGGTCATTAAAGAGCTTCGGGTCAAGGTTCGTCCGCTGCTCGCTGATTTACGAGGACTGTCCGACTCATATCTGGGCGTTCATTCCTTCCGACAGGTATGCGACCTCGAGTTGCGTTGCGCATCTATTGAGACTGAGACTCGGGAGGAGCTCACCAAGGCCACATCGAAACGCATCCGAGAGATGGAGAGGATGTTTACCGAGCGGTTGTTGGAAGAGGTTCGTTTCCGCAATCTCTTTTTGCAACAGATTTACCTGTCACCAACTCATCCGCTTTTATCTATCTCGTCAGGCGGTCCAAGGTGAAATCCTGAAGGGCAAGCAGATCGATCTCGTCCAACGCTCGGCTATGAAGCCAAAGCCCGTCTCGCGAGCCGAGAGATTTGCGACGCCTCCAAGGGAGGACGAGGAGCAAGACGAGGACGAGACTGATGAGGAAGATGAGGCGGAGGAGGAAGATGATGAATTGGACGAATCGGTAAGTCAGATTGATCTGCGTGTGGCTGTAAGCTTACTGGACGCCTTGCTGTTCGATAGTTTGAAGAAGATGAGGCTCCCCCATCACCATCTCCGGTGATCCACAAGTTATCTGCGCTGGATGCGCCTCTCGCTGAGCTCGCTATCAACAGCAAAGAGCAAGATGAGGGCGAACTTGTCTCTTACGATGAGCACGAGGATAAACGGGTATGTTCATTCTCTGTCTCGGCGTTTCCTCTCATGCGCATCTGCGTCTGACATCTCTTACCAACGCATGCTGCCTCCAAGACATCTGCTGCGACGCCAACGAGGAACTCGACATCAATCCAGTTCGAGGATGCCGAGACCGATGGCAGCGATCAGGACGATCCTCTATCGTTCGTTCATATTTGCCTCTTGGACTCAAACCGTCAGATCGAGGCTAACGGACTGACTTACGATTTAACCTTATTGCAGTCCCGAACCAGTCGTCAAGAAGAAGAAGATGTTTGTCCTCGATTCCGTGGTGTCATCGGGGTTTTCATTCTAGCTGACGTCCTCTTCCTACTCTCCATTTATATTGATAGGAGACTTGGGTCAAAGACAAAGACCATGTTGACCGAAGAGGACATCCTTTCTTTCCAGGAGAGATCGTTCGAAGGTGGTGAGGTCCCTCGATTAGCGAGAAGTATCAGCGGACGAAATCTTCGATAGAATGGCCGATCTTACGACAGAAGGAGTGCGTCACCTCCAACCTGTTGGGTCTGGACAAGGACAGAGAGGTCGTCAATTCCGCATAATTGCATACCCCGACGCAATCATCTGTCTCATATCCCCTTGCAGGATCGAGAGCGTCTAATCAGTCAAGGGAGAGACAAACCGAAATTGATGCGAGATGTAAGGAGGAGTTAGGCTCGTAAAGTTTGCGACTCCGGTTCGAGCGACGATCTGAGATCGATCTGCAAGAGGAGCGAGTGTCGGCGAGCTTCATCTGGAAGGAAGAATCTGAACCTCATTTGTTCCAGGCTTCTTTTTAGCTTGGAGAAGGTTTTGAGCCTGGCAAAGATTTGAGCCTCATCCCAACGGTTCGGTTTCCTCAGAATTGACTGCGCTCGACGGATCTGGATGGGGACAGAACGGCAGATTCTTTTGCCACTCGTGTGCTGCGATAAATTTCTCTCTACATCACGAGGTGATGAATTCCATTCCATGACTCCAAGCTTACTGTCCTGAAATTTGCCGGTAAAGGGCGATGAAGAGAAGAGCAAAGGAAAAGGCCGGAAACGTCAAAACTCCCGCAGTCAGGAGAGTCCTTCCGAAGGAGAGACAACCATCTGTCTCTCGTCTTCATCGTTCGATGCCTCAAGAGGATTCCCTAACCGTTCTCCCTTGCTCCCCCTTAACGTCCTCCTACTCTATACCCAATCGCTAACCCTTCAATCCCCCATACACGCTCTTCCACTCACTTTGATCTAGACCTCTGTCCCTCCCTAGTGAGTTGAGTTCTCGGACCAGGAAGAGCTTCCGTCCTCCCTTTGTCCTCGCTCCTCTCAAAGGTCTCTGGGCTTGGAAAGCACCGAGCCGACCTCTCTTGGTACCCTTGCCGGGTTGGGATCGATCCATCTCATGCTGATTCTTCTGTCTCGTTCTTCTGTCACAGTTTCTGTCAGCATCTATACCCTTACTGTCGCCCTCGATTCGTCATCGTCCCTCTCTCAACCTCCGCTTCCTTCTTAGACGTCTCCTCGTGGCCAAACTCCCGATCGGTGGTTCCGCTCCTGTCTACCCTCAACTCCATTTTGACTTTAGCCAGGTCTCCTCTGATTCCGACTTGATCCCGATAATCCGTTCTCCGACGTTCGCTTCTCGACAGCGATTCTCATTCTGACCTCGGTCCTATCGACTTTCTCCTCCTAAACCTTGACCCTCATCCCACCTGGGTCGGTTCTCACCTTCGTCTCTCTCTTCTCCTACCCGTTTCCCTGCCGTCGTCGCTACTCGTATTCCCTGCCACTTCCCTCCAGTCCTTCCTTTCAAATATCGACTCTCGAACATCATGCCAAACTCCCCCCACACCCATGTCATCCCTTGCCGTGGCCTTGTCGGTCTCAAGATTGACTCAGATCGACTCCAGCTTGTCTCTGTCCTCGGCGAGGGCGCATACGGTGTATGCTACCAAGCCCTTGACTTGGCTTCTGATCCTCATCAGCCCGTCTACTATGGTCAGTCATCTTTGAGTCAACCAGACCGGAACTGCGCACAAATCGCCGGCCCTTCGTCTGGCCTGATCGCTGACTGTTTCATTCTCGACTCCTATCTCACAGCCGTCAAAGTTCTCTCCAACCTCTCTCTGACACCACGACAGCAAAAATTCCAACGTCGAGAGCATACCCTTCATGAGCTTCTGTCGCCTCATCCTTCCTTGCTCACCCTTCACAAAACAATTACCACCGAAGCTTTCACCTTCCTCGTTCTCGAACTCCTTCCTTCTGGCGACCTGTTCTCTCTCATCACCGACAAGTCGGTTTATGTTGGGCGGGACGATCTTATCAGCTCAGTCTTCGACCAACTGTGCGCAGGTGTCGAGTGGTGTCATCGTTTAGGGTGCGTTTTCATCTCGCTTACACTCATCCCTTTATCCGAAGTGGTGCTGATGCTTGGCTTGCAGTGTTGGACATCGAGACCTCAAGCCTGAAAACGTCTTCTGCGCAGATGGTGGTGCCAGGGTCGTTATCGGCGATTTCGGACTCGCTACCACCGAGAAGAGGAGCGGAGACTTCGGGTGTGGCTCAAGTTTCTGTCAGTTGTCTCTCTTTACCCGCTTGGTCACGATACATAGAGAGCTTGCGCGACTGACAACTCTTTCCATGTCCGGCTTTCCTGATTAGATATGTCTCCCGAATGCCACAACACGCTGTCCCCTCGGCCTGGGTCGAGCTACTCTCCACAAGCCAACGACGTTTGGTCCCTCGGTGTTATTCTCATCAACCTCGTCACCTCCCGTAATCCTTGGCGACTCGCTTCTCCATCTGACCCAACCTTCCTGGCCTACCTGAACCGACCTTCATCTTTCTTGCAAGAGATTCTTCCCCTCAGCGATGAGGCGATGGCTGTCCTTGTTCAATGCTTGGAGGTTGATGAGAACGCTAGGTGCAGTGTTGGAGAGTTGAGGGAGATGGCAAGGAGGGTCAACAGGTGGGGCATCACTGAGGAGGAGAGAGAAGTCAAGGTTGCGACCAGAGCAGCCCAGAAGGCTCAGAGGGAGAAGGAGGCGGTTCGACAAGCCGAGATGGAGAAGCTGCAGTGGGAGAACGTGATCAAGTCGTCAGTCGAACTCCATCTTCCGCCGTCAGAGTGCAGCAAAGCTGACTCTCTTTCTCTTCCACACTCGCAGGCGCCAGTCTTCTGTCCTCACTCCTCCTACCAGTCCAGCCAGGCCCCCTCGTTCAGCCCGAACCTCCCTTCCAGCCCATGTTCTCCTACCTTCTTTCGACCCTCGAATGTCCATCCCTCGTCCACCTCGTACAACGCCCAGTCGTCTCTCCCACCGAGCCAGCCTCCCTTCCACCTCATCCCCAGCAACCCAATCCAAAGGTCCTACCATCAAGCTCGACGCTTACTTCGTTCATCAACCCACAGAGTTCTCACCCAGCTCATCTCGATCAACTTCATCCGATTGCTCTCGATCGTCTTCCCGCTCATCCGACCTAGCGATGCCTTCTACCCCTTGCACGCCTCACAATAACATCAACTCGTCGCTGCAACCGACATCTTCCATCGGCTCATCGTTCGGCAGTGGGTTCATCAACTCGACCGGATCGGATTACTTCCCTTCTCTACGACATCGACCTTCGTTTGCTTCTTCCGCTTCGTTCCAATCAGCGGCAGTGTCCGTCTCATTGGACGTCGAAATGGCCAGCAACACCAACAACGGGTCAATCCAAATCTCAAGTCCAAAACCCAAGAAGAAGCCTAGCATCCTTCGAAGGTCTTGGGCGAGGGATATCTCTTCGAACCTCGTCGATGTTTTTGGCTCCAGAGCCTAGAAGCTTCTAACCTCCCTCTTTTTTTTTTTTAATTCTTTTTCTCTCTACCTCCTTTCCTTTTCACTCACTTACTACACTTTCATTAAACGAACAATGTACCTAAAGCATATACATCACGCGCGGAACTCACCATGTAGATTTCATTCCGTCGCATCCTTTCTTCGCAACCTCTTCCTTTTCTGCTTTCTTCTCCTTCGATTTCCTACGTTTCTTCTCTCATTAATTTAACACTCGATCTCTTTAACTACGTTTTATCATCGCTGCTACTATCCATCTTCGTCGCCATCAGCACGTGTTTGCTTGTCTTATCATGTACTTCTGCTCGCTCGCTCGATCTTTGTTCGTCACTGATAAGGCTGAAGTGAATCAGATTTGAAAGGGAGAAAGAAGAAAACACCCCACGTTCGCTAAAATACTGATGGACTAGAGCGAGCCGCAAGCTTTCCTCTTCGTCCAAGGCTAAATTCCCCGCTTACTGTCTCAAGTTAGTCCAATCCACGTCCAGGATCTTTCGCAGTGATGAGACACGATGGATGATAGGGATTATCTATTCGATACAGTTTCTCCTCGTTCGTTTTTCTTTTGCTGGTTGTGTCACCTCCCTCGCCCTTGAATATTCAACCTTGGTTCAGCCGCCCAACTTGGCTAAACTAACGGCTCCAAACACCGCCCAAGTCATCACGAGGAATCCAATGCCAGCGACGAAGAACCACCTTCCTCTCGCCGCTTCGGCCTTTCCAACCGTCAGACCTAGAGCTACTGCTGAGGAATCCTGATCCTCCCCGTCCTCCGGAGAGTCATGTGGTTGGTCGTCGATGGGTGAATTAGATGAAGATGAAGATTGATGAGGATCATTGACGATGAAATGAGGTGGTGAATTCAATGGTGAGAGTGGGACGAAAGTTGAAGTCGATTGTCGAGAAGAGTTACCGTGGTGATGATGACGCGAATTCAATTGTTGCGAACGCATGAGAGCTCGAGACGGATCCGAAAAAAGAAGAGGTCTTCTGGAACTCGTCGAGAAATGTCGCTTGGAAGATGAAGTCAATTTGAGTTTGTGTCGATGGCTGTTGATGGCGTTTGCAGGATGGACGTCTTCGTCCTCATCTTCCTCAATTTCCCCATCATCACCGTCGTCTCCGTCCTCCTCTTTCTGTTGAAGCGGTCGATAAGAGGATGAGGAAGTTTGGTTGGAGAGAAGGAGCGATGGTCGATGGTTGGCGAACCACCAAAGAGCTAGGATAGCGAGAAGTTGAAGGACGTTGATGATGAGGAAGGTGAAAAGCAAGTAGTACGTTGAAGGAGTTGATGGAGGAATGTTGGGGTTCGGATGAGTGGTGTTGGATGGTACGATCAATTCCGAAACTGTTGACGAGGTGTACGAGTCGCTGATGGGACCGAGGAATGAGAGGGTCGAGTTCATAGCTTGAGAATTGATGACGCTGGAGATGGACTCAGATGAGGGTCCTTTGATCTTGTGTTTGGTATCCAGCAAAAGACCGGAAAGTGTCTGCGAGAGTGTTGTTGCGGATGCTTCCATCTAAATGGAGGTCGAGAACGATGGTCAGGGCGATCATAGCATGCGGGGGTGGAATTCGATGCAGGCATGAGACTTACAGATTTGTGAGCTCCCAAGGCCGTGCTGACCCACTCGGGTCCCACTAGACCAGGGACGACCAGGACCAGTAATAACGTGGCGAATCCATGACCGATACCGAACGCGATCATCGCAGGCAGAGGTGTGCCTGTCCAAGCTACTGGAAGGACGAGCCAAACGAACGCGACCAACGTAAGGACGGATGCGACCAAAAGCATTTGATAGACGATTGGAGATCTTGAGGATGAGGAACGTCGATGGAAGTAATCGTGGATGGCGCCAGTAGCAGGATAGAGGACAATCGATCCCGCAAGTAGGAGCGAGGCGTAAGAGGCGGCTTGAGAGTCGATGAGGGTATATCGACGTTGGATAAGGTTGCTAAAATTATGAATAAAGAATCTCAAAGCTGAGTTAGATAGCAATTTGAGTCATTTGGAAAAGGTCAAAAGCGGACGAACGCTGCCAAGTGTAGAAATGGGGACCAAATCGCTCCAGAGAAGATGTTGACGAGAATATAGATCCAGAAGACGTCTCCCAGTTTTGAGAGGTTCATCAAGCGCTAGAGTACAGACACTTGACCAAGTCAATTTCGCATACTGGTTCGATTCAAACCGGTGGGGAATGACGTACGACTTTACGTCTTTCGATGACTTTCTGAGTGGCGAGCTCATCACTGGTCATCTGAGTATCATCCGTTGCAGTATCGGACGTTGCTGGACCGTGGATGCGCTGATGATAGATTAGGTAGAGGATGTTCACAGCGACGCTCATCCTGAAAGTGGCATGACACAGTGTACTTGTCAGGTGAGATGGGCTGCCGTCTATCAATCAGAGCGGGGAAAAGCGTCACGCACGAGGCCAGTAGGGTGGAGACGACGAAAGGTCCTCGATTTCCAAACTTTTCCGCTAGAGGAAGCGACGTGATGCTAGACACGAACGACGCCCCTTTGCCGGCGACCAGACCGAGGGCCAGCGAAACGCCCAGACCATGATGGGAAAAGTATCGGACGATGCTAGATTGGCAACGCGAACAAGAACGAATGATCAACTTCCCTGAGCACGAGGCCTCTGGCCAGACAAACGAAACTCGAGCGTACATGGTTTCTTGGACGACTGCCAACGGACTGACGCCAAGCCCAAAAATCCACAATCCAAACGCCATACCTCGCATACTACCGACCTCCGTACCATCTGCCGATCCGCCAGAGGAAAGCATGACGATGAATTGACCGACAAAAATGAGCGAGGTCGCGACGATGCTGGCTAGTGGGGTCCCTAATCTGGCCGTAGCGATTCCTCCGATGAGTGGGGTCCATGAGTTGTTGAGACTGTTGCCAACAAGGTGGATTGAGAGAAGATGGATTGCGAAAGTTAAAAGAGAGGCAAATGAAGCGACACGGAGGAGAGCGAGTTTCAGCAACCAAACGTCATCGGTGAGAGGGATTTGCACGATGGGGAGGATACTGACGAAAAGGCAGCCAGCATGAGCGAGAACTGAGTGTTGGAAGTGCCCATCTCTCGCTGCATCCTCGATTTCAGTGGACCGAGAAGATACGAGCCACTAGGGTGATGAAGGACAGTTGGATGGAGGAAACGAAGAGACAAGCAGGGAGGACAACGTCAGCTCTCGTTGCCTTGGTTCGCCTCACACATAGGACTAGGCCGGTGATGGTAGGGATGTTCAATATGCATAAGAAAACGACTTACAAGTGGCTCCCAACCGACAAAAGGCATGCGACGAATAAAGCAAACGCTCTTTCCCATTTCTCATCTGACTCTGCTCCGACCTCGCTACCCTCCTCGCTCGTCAGGCCACCGTCGACACTTTCTGAATCATGAAGCGCTGGACCGTCTAGTCTGACGTCGTTGCAGGTGCCGGCTGGGGGAGGAGGAGGGAAGGCTAGCTTGGGGACTGGGGAGGTCGGTGGAGGATCGGATATGGCATGGTCGTATGCATGGACGATTGGAGGAGAGGGTATCGATTCGTTCGTGTGAGTCGGTGGGGAATTTGGCGAGTGGCTGGGCGGCATGTACGGCGTGTTTGGGACTGTCCGGCGGCATGCAAGTTGGGACGTAGGGAAAGAGGAGTCGAGTCGATCTCGTCTTCTTGTTTGTAACCCCGATCGGGGATATATATCGCTTTGAATATCGTCTCTCCCTTTCATTGACCGAATCTAACCAACCACATCCAGTCCATTTCATCCCAAGTTGGACCACACCCCAACTACCTCGTCCAATCCTTCCAGCTCAGTTGAAAGATTCCCAAACTCTTCCGCCGCTGTTCGATCGATCGCTTGTCCGCTCGCTACCAAGTCGGCCTCATACGACTCGTCATCCTTCGGCTTGGCCACTTGAAGCGGCGAGGATGGTAGGTACGATAGATCGAATGATTGTACTGGCACTGACGCCGCCGAAAGTTGAGTCGCTACAGCGGACAAAAGATTCGGGGGCGTGATGATCTGGACACGGATCGATCAAGGCTTATCATATCAGTCCATGGGCTTGAGAGATACAGTCACATCTGGGTAAAGGATCTTACCTCAAACACCTTGTCACCATCCTCGTTCTCGGCCTCTCTGACATCTTCGGCCTCTGCTTCCAAAGCCGCGTCGAACACTTGATCAAACGACCAAGCCTCATTGGGAGTGACTGTAATTAGTCCTTTACGCTCGAACAGGAACGCGGTTTTGGCGAATGATGCTCTGAAGTCGAGGGCAATGACTGAGCTGTGTGAGCATGTCATGTCACTCGCAAAGATAGAAAAAGAAAGTGATCCGGCAAAGGATAGCAAGCTTACCCTTGAGCCGTCAACTTCATCTTGATCGCTTGCGCTGCCCGATTCATGTTGTCCGATTCGGCTTCTCTATGTGCGTGAGAGACCCATGTTTCCCAAGAGGGATAATCAGCGAACTGGAAGAGAACGACGAGACTTTTGGGAGATGAACATCGAGGGATGGGCGTACATCAGCATGGCTACGGTTCCGCCTGGCATAGAAGCTTCAAACAACTTCTTCGACATCGAAGCACCCTCCTCTTGAATACCTAGAGCTCGTCTTGATGGAACGAGTTGGCAAGATACAACAGTCAACAGATGTTCGGTCTCGTATTTCGTTGAGTACAGACCTTCTCGCTCTCTCGATGGTATCTTTTGGAACGCCTTGAGACTTGGCCTTTGAAGTGGAGTCGTAAATTACTCAGCATGATGTAGTCCTGAATCTGAACGAAGAAAAACTCACGGCGGAGAGTGCTGCATTCAGTCGAGGATCTCTCTCTGGGTCGTTCCCTTTTGGCACGAGTCGTCCGGCGGTGATGATGGCCTTTGTTTTCGATAGGAAAAACAGATGTGAGTCGAGGGAAAATGCAGGAAGTGGTGGGGGAAACGTCAGGTTAGGAAAGAATCGGGCGCACAGTCGATGCCTTTGAGTAGACGCGAGATTTAGCTTCATCTGCTATGCCTTTGCCATGCTTGATGGTACTCCATTTTGAATGACCTGATGAGAGGGGAGAGCTAGTAGAGAAGGAGCGGAAAGGATTCGAAGGACTCGGACGAAGTCGGTTCATCGATGTCAGTGGTTGATCGTCACCCAGAAAGGAGAAGCGGACGTCCTCTCCTTCCCCCTTACCCTCCACACTCACACAGACCACCCACCACACCTACAACCTACACATCAACCATGGCTATCAACATCCCAACAAACGCCCGCGCACAAGTCGCTCAATCCACTGTCGTCATCCCAAAGAGTCTCCTCGAGTCCCTTCCACCTCCAACAACTTCAGAGCTCATGTTCGACCTCGAGGACGTTGATGGTGATGGTGGCTTCGGTCTACCCGAGTTTGAAGAGGGCTACATCTTCCGTACGTCATATAGCGGAGACATCCATCATATCGACCAGACGATATTTCGCTACCGAGCCCTCTACCTCTTCCCAAATCCTCACCCCCCTGACTCCCTTCCCTCCTATCAACTTCACAGACCAAACTGGTATCACCGGCCACACGGGCTTGAGCTCTCGACGAACCCACCGAATCACGGACCCTGCCATCCTATCAGCCAACTCCCTGGCAGCTTCATCCGGTCGTCTGCCTCCCAATCCCGACCCAGAATTGGCCGACGAGCTGCACGAAGAACTCCTCCTGAGTGTCGCTAGGGGCATCTTTGCCCATGAACTGTTCCAGAAGTGCAGTGTGTGCAAGGAGGATACCGAGGCGGCCTATGTTTCGTCGTGAGTTTTGGTTCAAAGTTTCGAGTCGTTATCTAATCTATTCGATCCAGTATCGATCCTCCCAACCGTCCTAACGAGCTCACTCTCCTTGACCGTACACTTGTAGTATCGTCTGCAGTGAGTAGACGCCATCCTCATTTTACAAGTCTCATCGAGATTTGTTTCCCGGCTCCTGGCGTACCGTTCCCTACTACAACCAAGGGAGTCAAACCCCACGTGAACCGAGCTGATGATTCATCGTTCGACCCTTTCCCCCTCTTTTAGCCTACACCAACCGACCTTACATTGTTGATCAGTTCTCGCCTCTATGTCAGGAAGAAGGACCCTGCTTCGAGAACCTTGACGCCAAGGAGATCGAGGTCAGAGAGGCAGTCGACAAGGTGGCCAAGGAGACACAGATGTGATGACAAAATGACGACGATCTGTACGTTTCATCGGGACGTGAAAACGCCGAACCAACGCCCATGGGTGAGATTGACGAGAAGAACGTGGTGATGTCAGTAATTCAGTGTGATGGACGTCGCTTCGTTGGACCACCGGACAAGTCTTGAGTTCAACTCATGTGATCTCTCGACAACTCATTTGCCGTCCTCTGTCTCTAGTTTGAGAGATAGGGCATGAAGTCCTCTGGCAAACTCTTCCTCCAAAGCTTTGTTAACGATTCGATGCCTCGCTATCCTGTTCTTGCCCTCGAACATCGCCGAGCGACAATGAACGAAAAAGTCTAAACGTTCAAGCCCGTGTCAGCGAAGTCAACGAATCCAAAGAGACAGACGGTAGCCTATCAGGCCCGCTTGTCAACCTGTCAAGAACGACAAGCGATCGGGCGGAACACGTACGGGTCTCTCCAGTGTATGCTCCGTCGACCTTCATAGGAGCATGGTGAGCATGCTTTGAGGAATCGTTTCGGATCTCGAGGGTCGTCGGAGAGAGTAGATCCTCGAGCTATAGCGACGAGATGATTGGACGGTCGGTTGAATTCGGTGAGAAAGATACAGGGTTCCGTCTGGCGGATTCCTCGTGGATTCGGTGGATGGGATAGCTTGGGGTCTGGCAGTACTGACCTTCGTCCGTATAGAATCGTGCATGCTCTGGATTGGAACGGATATGGGACGACGAGGATCGTTGGGAGGAATGGAGTTGATCGTTTTGGACATTGATCTGAAATGGATGGTGTTGTTAGATGAAGGGAGTATGGGAGTGGCCTTTGAAGTGATGGAGCTGAGGAGGGTAGAGGGAAGTCTCATGTGAAGATGAATGCCGGTGGTCGATCGATGATGGAACTTGGTTGGTGGGAATTCGAATCTTGGGGGAGGAAGACGTTGGACGATTTTCTATCGAGTCATATGTCATGAGCGGCATGTCTTATAGATGATATACCATCAGCGGCATGTCTGATAGATGATATACCATCAGCGTCATGCTTGATCTACTCCCATATACCATCTCGTGCTTTCCCCTTCCCCTAGCTTCAGTCAGTCGTACCGTACCTCCTTCAACCCTCTTGCTAGCTGACTCCCCTACTCACCCCACGAGGTCTACTCGATGGCTCACATCCCTCGACCTCGGAGCATCGCTTGACCTCTTGGATCGAGAGTGTGAGGGATTGGGCAGGGCGATCAGAGGTCCAAGAGCTCACTGACAGAGAGTCTCACTACATTCGTATCGCAGGGAGGGAACTGGGTGACCATTTACAACGGACAATAATCGATATTCTATCAGGATTCATCCTCAATCGGAACCCATCCTCCAAACGGCACACGCCTTACTCTACTTTCTGATCCTCCGAGGAAAGACACTCGAACCCAACGTCGTCGATCGGGTCAGCTGTGCGATGAGAGCATCGACGACGAGGTTCCCGAAGGGTTTTGTTCGACAGCAACGTCTCAACATGCGTATCATTCGTCTTGTATCGTAAGGTGGCTCCAAGTGTTCAACCAAAGTCATGCTGGTTCGAGGGACGTAAACCTGCTTCAAGTAGAAGGGGACACGCTGTCCGGGGAAGCCTCATCCACTTTGAGGGCAATGCTTCGACCTTTCTACCTTCGATTGGCTGCTACCATGATGCCCCAAGGCGACCAAGATGGTCAGCTCAGCTCAGAGTTGGTCTCTTCCCCCAGTTTCATCACCTCTCGGTCAACTAACTCTGTCCATTCGAACGCATCGAGCCAGCTGTCAACGTTCTCATCTCCTGTATTATTCGGTTCGACGCGTTCATTTGGCACACTCAACACCTCCAATCCACCGTGCCCAACATGCAGATCTCCTCTCATCTTCGAGCTTTCGATAGCTCCATTCCAACCTCGACCAACATCGCTTCTGAGTTCGTGGATGATGATCTGTAGGGAAAAGGCGTCTGGGAGGACTCTGGTAGAGAGGGCGATGTTTCAGACTGGAATGATAGCGTGGGTGATGCTCGAGATGCTTCTGGTTAAAAGTGCTGCTCGAAGGGGGCCGAGTTGATGTCTGGGATTGAGCTATGGAGGGGAAGAAGCCAGACGAGGATCATGAAGAAATCTTGAATGGGGATGACGGTTTTCATGTTTCCTATATATGTTGAGGCATGTGCATCGAGGGCGACGTATGTGAAGGATGGGTGGATCGAGGTAGGAAAGGGTAGAAAAAGAAATGACAAGAGCCAAACAAACGAGAGGAAAGAACTCCGAGGGGAGGCCTCCTCCTTTCACCTTCACCTCTGCTTCGTCAGAATCGACACCACTGCCATCTCCACCTTACTTGCCCATCATGTCCCTCGCCGACATCACCGCCGTCGTACCCGAGCTTAGAGTCGTCTTGGCCAGCCTCATTTCCGAGGACAACTCGGCCAGAAACCAGTGAGTGCTCACCGTCCCCTCGTTGCTCCGCCTGATGCAGGTGAATGCTCCCAACAACTTGTCCTATACGACAAAACCCTAATCTGTCTATCCACCCTCATCCTTTGACTCACAGAGCTGAAGGGCGACTGAACGAGCTCCTGGACGCCAACGCAGGGGGTGTTCTCCTTGCGCTCGCCAATATGGGAACACAGGAAGCTGATGCTAACGTGAGTTCCCGCCCAAGCTCACTGGACAGCTGTACGGAGGCGAAACCGAGTGCTGTGGAGAATCATGCTTGTCGAGCAAGGGATCAAGAGGGTATCGAAAGCACGTGGATGCCTCGAAATTTCGCGGTTGGCCGGACCTCCTTCGCACACATCCCTGCCAAACGTCATGGTAGAAAGCAAACACGGTCCAAGGCTGGTACCTTGAGGAGACGTTCACACGCCGAGGGCTCGAGATGTTGCTACTACGTACGATCTGGCCAACGCTGACTCTACAGCTCCTTGCCCCTTCACCTTCCTCGCAGCTTCGAGCATTCTCCCTGCTCCTCCTTCGAAGACTCTCCCTCAAGACCCTTCCTCCTGCCACCACCGCCTCCAATCCTTCGAACCCTTATCCATCCCATCAATCGTACCATTCTACCCTTTCCCTTCCCACCATCAACCAGATCCACACTCTTCTTCTTACAGCCCTTGGCGTTGAGCCAGATCACACTGTCAGGAACCGTTTGGGAGATGCTGTTGCCGGTCTGGCTCAGCTTGGAGTCGATGAGAAGATGCCATGGGCAGGTCTCGTTGAGGGTTTGACGGCATGCGCTCGACATCCTCAAGGAGAGGTCAGGGAGAGCGCTTTGAGGATTTGGGCAGACTGCCCTGGTCTCTTGGACGAGCTTCCTTGGGAGATGGCCAGCAGTGAGTTGGAGGAACAGATCGACGTCCTTGCACTGAGTCAACGCTGACTCAATGATCTGCATCGCGTGATAGGTCTCTTCACAGCTGCTCTTCGCGATCCCGAGTCTCTCCCCGTTCGACTCGCCGCACTCAAGGCCGCTTGTGCTTGGTTCCTTGAGATGAACACCGATACCAAGCAATCATCTGCTGGGCTAGTCGGAGAGATTGTTGGCCTCCTCCAACAACTCTCGTCCGCCGAACTTGCCACTTCTCTTCAGCATCTTATTCCAATCGCCTCGCTCTTCCCAATGATTTTCACCTCGCATTTTGAGACTTTGCTTCCCTTCATCCTTCACGTTGCCTCTCCTCCCGTCGCGACGGCCTCGGAGCCTATCGACCTCATCATCCCGGACGATTCTCCAGCTCAACCTGCTTTCGAATTCTTCCTCTCTCTCGTCGAATCTAAGCCTTCACTCATCCGAAAGCTTGCCGCTACCCCGGGTGCATACAATCCCATCGAGGAAGCATGCAAGGTAGCCATCCAACTCGTTGCTACACTCGAGGACGAGGAGAATTGGGGGGAGGAGAACGTTGACGACGAGGAGGAAGATGGAGGCTGGAGCGTTTGGGGGGAGGAAATCCTCGACAGGCTGAGCAACGCGTTGGGAGGGAAGAGCGTTCTACCTGTGCTTTGGCCAATGGTCGAGAGCTTGCTGAGTTTGAATAGTGGCAGGGATTGGAAGAGTCGGTACGCTGGCCTCATGTAAGCAGACAGTCACGCTCTCTTCCCATTGGATGAGTCGATGCTCAACAGATCATCCTGTTCGCCTCAGTACCATTGCATCAGTCGCTGAGGGAACCGCGAAGCTCATGGAACCTCAGCTGGCCAAGGTGATGGAACTCATCTGTCCTTTGATTAACGACCCTCACCCTCGAGTCCGATATGCCCTCGTCCACTGCGTCGGTCAACTCTGCACCGACTTCCAAGTTGGTATCGTTTCCTCGACCTCATCAAATGTCCAGTTGCTCGTACTAACGATGTTTTACCTTCCACAGTTCGTCATCCAACCCCTCTTCACAGCTGAAATCATGCACCTTCTTCACCAAACCCTCGCCCATCCTCTCCCCAGAGTCCATGAGCACGCTGCTGCCGCCCTCGTCAACTTCTGCGATGGTGTTGACATGGACGAATCAGACAACCTTTCCTCGCCCGAATTAGGCAAATGGCTCGAGGAACTCGTCCGAAGTTTGATGCGACTTTTGGAGGGCGGAAAGAAGTTCGTCCAGGAACAGGCAGTGACGAGTTTGGCGACTGTCGCTGCATGCTCTGGCAAGCTTTTCTCGAGGGTTAGTCATGAGTCCTCTTCGAATAGAAACAATTCACCGAAGAATTTTGAAACCTCTTGCTGACTAGATCCTGCATCGTGCGCTCAGTTCTACCCCGAACTCATGCCCATCCTGTTGAACTTCCTGCGCAACCCACCTTCAACCGACGAGGCCGAGGCCAAGCAGGACAGGACTCTTCGAGGAAAGGTTCTCGAGTGCTGTGGATTGATCGGTGAGTGTTGCTTCTTTTCTTTCTTGACTTATCTCGATGCGGCCGAATCATCACATGCTGATTTTCATTCCCCCCCCCCCCCCCTCTCTTTGAAAGGTCTGGCTGTTGGGAATGACGTGTTCCGTCCCGATGCTGCCAAGCTCGCCCAGATTCTCGTAGACATTCAGAATGGCATCACAGACGACGATGATCCTCAAGCGTTGTTCGTCTCGCTCTTCCTTTACCTCCCTTTCAAACCACATTGGTAGAATTGAAGCTGATTCCCTCGTCGATCATGTTTGATGATAGGTATGTCATGCAGACTTGGGGAAAGATCTGCGAGGCCATCCGAGAGGAGTTTGAGCCTTTCCTTCCACTCGTCATGCCACCTCTACTCAAGGCTGCTAGTCTGCAACCTGATGTTTCGGTCATGGATCGTGAGTCATCCAAGTCATCCAACAGACGCTGCAAGAGATGGGAAACTGATCGTCTCCCTGTCTCGTTCCTTTCCAGCTGACGAGGAGCTCGATGCAGAGGATGGAGGAAAGGCCGATTGGGAGATCATGGATGTGCGTATTTGCTTCAACAGACAAGAACGATACGACGCGTGTAGTGTTTCTCTCTAGTTGCGACAAAATGTTGACTGTCTCTTTGTCACGACAAATACCAGATTGGAGGACAGAATGTCGGTATCAAGACTTCGACGATCGAAGACACCGCCGAGGCATTCTCGATGCTTGTCATCTACGCCTCTCGTATGTCCCATTCAATCGTCTCCGCTGTTGAAGAAACTGGAGCTGATCAAAGTTTACCTCTCGATGCGGTTCGAAAGGTCTCGGACATGCTTTCTCTCCATACATGGAGGAAACCATGACGCTCTCCCTCAAAAACCTTACCTTTTTCTTCCATGATGAGGTCAGGCAGTCGGCCTCCATGTTCGTACCCTATCCTTCGCTCTTCGTCCTTCACTTTTTGTCTTGGCTGTTTTGCATCAATCATCCTATTCGTCCACACCCGCGCGCGTGCGCTCACACAGTCTCTCTTTATCTCTCTCCCGTTCTCCTCAGCATCATTCCGATCCTCATCTCAACAGCCAAGCACAACGGCCAAATCACCCCAATGCTCCTCGACGCTGTCTTTGAACGTCTAACCGGTGTCATCGCCACTGAATCCGATGCTGCCATCCTAGCGTTCTTTTTCAAGTCGTTCGCCGACGTGACTCGAGTGATTGGGATCGAGAACCTCTCTGCTCAACACCGGGAGAAGATTGAAAAGGCGGCGGAGACGATCCTGACGGACATGGCGGATAGGAGGAAGTTGAGAGCTGAGAGGAGCGCGGAGTGGGACGAAGAGGACAGGGAGGCGGCTAACGAGGTACGTCGCGTCTTATGCGTCTGCTGGCTTGCTGGCAAAGATCGTCAGGTAGTTCCAAGCTGAACCCTTAACCGGTCTTGTTCTCGATTCTCCCTCTCGTCTCCTTCCGCTAAATAGCTCGAACGAGAAGAAGCCTCTTCATTGAGCGAACTCTCAAAACTCCTCAATATCCTCGACGCAAATCATCGATTGAGTTTCGTCTGCTCGGCTGTATCTGAACTCGGACTCGTCGAGTGGAGCGATGATGAAGAGTGATGGGATTGAACAAGATAGATGGATAGATTTATGTGAACTGGATTACTTAAAATGGTTAATGATTCTTCTAGTTTGATCTACAGTTCTTCACTCAATTTCGTTGTTTTCTCCTCGAAGCCTTTGACTCCAGAAGTTCCTTCGTGTGAAACAATCTCACTACGCGATGACCCCAACGCCCTTCTTACCGTCCACCATCACCAAATCGCCACTGACCGCCTTTCCCTTTCCCTTTCGATCCATCATCCTCAACCTCACTTCCCTCTCTCCCTCCCGTTCCTTCTCCTCCTCCTCATCGAGGAGATCTTCATTCTCCCGCGTACATCGGTCATCCTCCTCTCGTCGGATCGACTCGAGCTTCGAAGTAAGGTCCCATGAGGGTCGAGTAGAATTGAGGAAGTCGGTGAAGAGTGTCCGAGCATGAGGATGAGTGAATGTTTGAAGGATCGCATCGAACTGACGAACAGAGGTAAGTCGTCATCAAGTGAAGAGGACGATGGCGTTCGTGTTAGTCGATGGGTCGTCGGTACATGGGTCGTCGGTAGATATGGCAAGCCATCCAATCGATCTCGACCAGAAAAAAAAAAAGGAGGAACAAGAACAAGACGAGGGAAGGGAAGGAAACGAGACTCACATTCATCTCTACCAATTCCTTCAACTTTTCTCCCTCTACCTTCTCCTGCTCGAGTGAAAGCCACTTTTTCCATACCTCCATTCTCTCCCGATCGATCCTACATTCTCCGAGCGTTTCCACCAACTCGGACTCGTTGGAGGGAATCCGACCAGATTCGATGGGATGAGGTGGGTTCTTTGGGGATGGTTTGTGGGATGGTTCGGGATTCGTAGTGGGTGGAGGGAGGATCATGGTTTTGGTTATGTGGGTTGGAGGTGGAGGATGGACTCGGAGGCGGATCCTGATGAATCGTGAAGATTAAGAAGAAAAAAAAATCGATCCATCGATCAGTTAACCTAGGATGATCGAACAAGAGAGGACTGAGGTCAAGAGAATCCAACCGGGCTTGAGGACACTGACCATTCTCGACGGCGCACCCAACCTTTCCATCCGTGCCATGGAAGGACTGAATGCCAACCAGTCTGATGGAAGTACGAGTTGTATTCCCCTGACGAATCGAATGAGGAGGAGGAGGCCAGAGGAAGAAGAAAGGAGCGAGGTCGAACAATCAGCGTAGACTCAACTCGACAGGAACGAACATGAGCGAGAAGGGATTCAGGATGGTTGAACAAAACGTACAACCCTTCTCGTCTGTCTCTCCATCACGTCGCATGTTGACCATCCAGTTGCTAGCCCAGGTCCAAGTTGCGTCTGGAAGCTGTCACCCGGAGCACGAGTTGTCAGTCAGCGGTCGAGACACGATCAAGTCCTAGCTCAGTGTCGAGGTTCACCTGAAAGGAATCCGGCGTATAAGCCGTTCGACATGCGATCTTCGTTTTTCCCGGTCTCGAATACGGACTTGGATCTGAGGGGAAGAGTGACGAGGAAGAATATCGAGGTGTACCAAAGAACAAGATCCCTAGCATGTCGATTTGGTGCGATGAGCCAACATGATCCGACAGATCTGAGGTCAAATGCAAGAAGCAGGAGAAATCGTCCAACTTACCTCTTTGGTTCTCCCACAACCTCTCCCAAACAACGGACCCTTCTACCGAAGCATCTCCCGATCCATTCATACTCCCTGGTCGATCGTTCAACGTAGACATTGATTTAACGAGGGCGAGATCGATTTGTTCCTCTAGTGGATCGAATTGCTCGACCGTCATTCCAGCAGGATCACGAGGATTCGTTGCAGCAGCTTCTCTTTGTTGTCCATCGTCCTGTTGTCGATGAGGTGTCGATGGTCGACAAGTTGGGGTGTTGGCTGTGGAAGGTAACTTTGAAGCCAACGGGATCTCGACCGTAGAGGAAGAGGGTTCATCGTTCGATGATGGGGTCTGTGGAAGAGGTGAAAGAGGTCGATTCGATGGGATCGAATTCGCAAGTAGGGGTTCGTGGGATGTAGGTCGCTCAAGTGGTGACTGGAAACTAGAGACTGGTGAGGAGGGGGCGAGAGATAACGTTGGTGGACGAGAACCCTCCCCTGGTTCGAGCTGGGTGGTTTCTGGTAGAGTATCGAACGTTTGCGTCCTTTGGGATCCTTCCCTTGGACGTCCACGACGTGAAGAAGAATTTCTGAGCGAACTAGCTATCCTCCCTAATCTGCCCGACTCGTATCTATCACTGTCCGAATCTCGTTCGCCTTCTCCTCCGACATCGTCCAATTCGACTGCCCCGTTCGGTCGATTGGCCCATTTCTTTTCGGCCTTGAGCTGTCTTCGATTCGAACCATCAGGATGACCGTGTCTAAGTACCGTGCCAGCTCGTCGGACAGCGACGGAGAGTTTGATCGATGACGAGTTGGTTGGGCGAGAGGTAAGTGGAGGAGGCGTCCATTCGGGTTCATCAATTTCATCCAGACCAAGAGCTTCCGGGTTGCGCGTCTGGGGAACTTGAACGGACGGAAGATTTGTTGATTTCTGAGGCTTGGCGAGAGAGTTGGTTGTCTCGAGGGCACCAACTGGGTCTATGTCGGGAGTGGTCTCGTCCAGGATGATAGTCTTGGAGATATGCGAGGACGAGTGGAACGGATTCAATCGACGCCTATGGGATCTGTTGAGATGGGACGATATCGAGGAGTGAATCTCGTCATCGAGAGGTTCGATGGTTGGCAGTGAGAATCGGGAAGAGGTAGAAGCTTGAGGAGAACCTTGTCGTTTGGCAGAGGATTCCTCGGATGCAGGTGAGAGTGGAGGAGACGGGGGCAGGACTTGTATCTTCTCGATCGAACGGAGGGACTGTGTAGGCGAGGAAGTCATTGGCCCAAGTTGTGCAGGGATGGGAGGTTGAGAGGGGGCGTTGGGGACTGCGCAGATATGGTGAACTCAAGCTGAAACTAGAATGACGACAGCAGAGCTTGAAATTGATCGTGATGACTTCTTGGCTTGGTTCTATCTGTATATGGTCCGGTGGTCAAGGGTGAAAGAGGCACATATGAACGCGAGGGGACCAAGGGTCAGAATGCATGATTCAACTACAAGATTCATGCAACATTAGTCCGGATCGGATGTAGAATGCTGGCTGATATCGCTATCGAGCGCAAGTAGATACGAAGCTACCGCTCGAGACTCCCTTGGGCAATTCTCGATTCTTGGATAGGAGCGAACTGGGGTGCAAGGGAGTGAAGGCCAAGGAGCGCCAATCCGGAGTTTTGCTGGTCCAAGCTCGGCGAGGTCAGAGGTGCAAGGTCGGAAAACTTACCTAGTCTGAAACGAAGGAGGATGGTAGAGGATGGGGATCGATCAACAATTGGAGACAAGAGCGCAGATGATGCTGTGAATCAGTCAGGCCAATTATTTGGGAGGGTTGATGATGGGATCTGGGCTGAGGGCTCAATTGCCGGAATCTACCTTGGCGTCGCTCTAACCATTTACCCATGAATCTTTCTTCCAGTCTCGTACCAGTCATCAAGATCGTATATTCTACCTGGCCTCCATCAAACCTCGAGCGAGCCCATCGGCCGATTGGCAATCTTCCTCGTCTTTCGCTGCTGGATACGAAGGTATCGATACCCAAGCGAGCAAGAGTCCATCATCACCGTCAACACCATTCCACCCACTGCTGTCCTCCACCACTCAAATTCTTCCTCGAACCTCCCTCCGCTACCGCCCAGACTCCATCCCGTACCGGCGCCAGTGCCAAGACCCAATCCGAGTCCACTCAATCCCCACCCACCACCATGGCTACCACCGCCTCTCACTCCACTCAGCCCGATGATCCCAGCCCCTCCGCCCGCGCCCAGAGCCCATCGAAGCCTGCGACTCCCAGACCAGTTAGCGAGCAGAAGGAGGGCTTGCCCGGTCAGATTAGCGAAGAAAGGGAAGAGCAAGGCGCCGCATGCGAGACGAGAGACAGAGAGTCGAGTCAGGTAGAGAGATTCAGGGTTGGCTGCTAGGAGAGGATCGACGTCGACTGCTGCTGCTCCGGGGGGGAACTCCTCCGGCTCTGCTTGCTCGCGTCCATCAACTGAATCGTAGGTGATCGCGAGTGTTAAATAGGGTGAGAAACATGGCCTCGAGTAGACGACTCTGGAGGAGAGAAAAAGAAGAAAAAACACGAACCTAAACCGATCTGAACTCCACCAACCTCGCCAATAACCTCCCTCATCCTGGGTCTTCTTCCTCCACCAAGAAGCGTTGACCAATTACCGAAGCCAGCTCCCACCAAAAACCATCTTCCCGCTTTACGCTTGAAAGCCGTGTACGCAACGTTGAGCAACGGTATCAGCGCAAGAGTGAGTCCAGGAGATGGTGGGAAGCTGATAGGCGTGATTGAAAAGAAGGACGCGGTGGAGGGGAGGAAGGATGGGAATCGAGAAGAAGACAGAGAGAGATGGGCAGAGGAAGATGTCGAGATGTTGTGAGGTCTTGGAAGGAAGAAGAACGGAGTGAGGAGCAAGAGTTTTTCGATACTATGGAAGCAAGCAGGACGCATGGTTTGAGAGTGATTTCGCTTGCCAAAACTCCGGAGAAAAGCAAGTCGACTTACAATGAGTATCGTCGGAAGGACAGGATGTCCGTACAGACGGCATGCGCAACCAAACCGTATGGCACGACAGGTAGTACAAGCCATGACCAGCCTGGCCAGCCTGCAGGGCCTTTCGAACCCAACAAGGTCCGGGTCGCACGAGGTCCGAGAAAGGAACGAAGAGAGCTAAAACCGAGAAGGGTAGAAGTCGACAGGAGTGATGAGGCGATAACTGACGAATGCGGTTCGGAACAAAGCTTAGTCTACGTTTATCACATGAGATACACCGTGGTTGGACTTACTCCCGACGATGAAGAAAGTTCGACCTTGTGACAGTAGCCGGTCGCATTGATCGAATAGCCGAATGAGACCTGTGTTTGTCTCTGTGACGGTGTAAACCGACTTGCATTGAGGACAAGCGACAGGTTTGGATGAACCTTGCTGTTGACTTGCGATCCAGACGAGGAGACAAGATTCATGAGCGAGTAGGGTACATTGACTTGGGTGGCCACGGAGATCAGCGAAGGATTCGGTGAGTGGGGCGATCGTGACGACTTGAACGGGACGACATACCATGGATGAACCCAGACTTTTGTGTGTGATGGGTCTTCGTTGTCGTCCTCAAAGCAGATCCAGCATTGCTGAGGGAGGGAATGTCATGAGGCGGCTACGTCAGCATCCTCCCAACCTCACTTCCACGCTCTCGCTCGTCAAAGCGAAAGCTGCCATTCCGTGCCGTTGACTGACCTTGCCTTCAATCGACTGTACATTCCTACCAGCTGAATCCGACACCGATTCCTTGGCCGACGCGACTTGTGACTCGAGAAGCTGGGCCAACTGTCTGAGCGATGCCTCGTCATCCTCCGTCCACTCTCCGTCATCATCCTCGAAATTTTCATCGTCGGAATGTCCACCTTGCACCAAGATGTCTTGCTGGGGGCGATTGAGGCGTCGAGGTGGCAGACCGAGTAAACGACGAAGTCTTGGATCAGATGCAGAGCTTGCTGCTGTGGGTTGATTGTTGGGGTTGCGATTCTGACTGGGAAGTCGCCTCCGATTGGAGTTCGAGGCTGTATGGTTCATGAGAGCGAGATCTGCGATTGAGTGAGGGTGGTGGTGGGATAGATGAGAGAGAGCACTGAATTCCGTCGTGTCGTCCCCGACCGCCATCATCCACCCAGTCCAACACTTCACGAGGCCCTCCATCCCGACATGCCTAACCCCATCAAGGCTGACATCAACAAGGCAGGTGTCGAGGACTCTGACTTTCCCATCCTTTGCGAGGTTTGCCTCGGTCCTAATCGTGAGCACTACCGAGCCTCAGACAACAGCCTCGCCTGCTTATCCCTTGTGATCCTCAGCTTATCGCGTCGAACGATCGCTTCTTCGTCCTTGACTCCATACAGCTTACGTCAGGATGTCTAAGCAGCAATACGGGGCAGAGTGCAAGATTTGCACCCGACCGTTTACTGTAAGTCCTCAGTTCTGGCTTACCACGCAACACTAAGCATTGTATCCGTTCAGATACTCAAGCTGGTGGCACTGTTTCCATGCGTTTCTTCTCATCATCGAGGTCTTCAAATGGAACCCCGGACAAGGCAGTCGGTTCAAAAAGACTGTTCGTCTCACAAGTTCCTTCATCGCCTCGAACGAGCCCTCACTCATCATCTTACCAATCGTTCTTTCTCGCGTTCGTTAGGAGATTTGCAACACTTGCGCTCGGATCAGAAACACATGCCAGACTTGCATCCTCGATCTGTAGGTCCAGAACGAAAGAAGAGGTCAGGACGACAGAATCAGAAACTGAAGCGTCCTCGATATCTTTCTTATACAGGGAATACGGTCTACCAACCCAGGTTCGAGATGTTGCTCTAGGAAGAGTCTCCGAGGCTCCGTCTTCGGACATCAACAAGCGTGAGACTCAATCTCCAAATCCTGTCGTTGCTATCAAGCTTACCAGACTCTTCTTGTCCCGTCCTTTCAGAGTACTACGCTCAGAACATGGAGCGACAGCTTGCCGACAACCCATCATCATCCTCGGGTGGTGCGATCGGTGCTATCGGTGATTCGGTCCGATCGGCGTCAGCAGGAAAGGAGATGCTTAAGAGCATGGCAAGGACCGATCCATACTACAAGCGAAACCGAGCCCACATCTGCAGTTTCTTCGTCAAGGGAGAGTGTGGACGAGGAAAGGAGTGTCCATTTAGGTGAGTTCTGTGCGTTGTAGATCACGAGTTATCACGATCAGACGACTGATGGACGCTCGTGATTACGTTCCTCTTATTCGATCCGTCACCCGTCTGCTACGATAGGCACGAGCTTCCGCCTGCCGAGAGCGAAACGTCGAAACAAAACATTAAGGACAGGTACTACGGTCGCAACGATCCGGTGGCCAACAAGATCCTTCGTCAAAACGCTACAGAGCAGGGACTCGTTCCACCCGAAGATCAGACCATCGTATGTTGTCGACAATGTAGCTAAATCATCGCTTGATACCGAGTTCATGCTGATATTGGCGTCCGTCCTTCCGCTTATGTTCAAGACTACGCTACTTCTTCTATCCCTTCCTCCATCGACCTCGCTCGAGGCTCTACACTCTTCCATCTCAAAAACTCTCCCCTCTCTTGCCCCAACACTTCAAAAGGATCTCAAGTCGACTAACCTCGTGTCCGCGTCCAACTGTGCCTTCCTCAACTTTCACTCGAGAGCCCACGCTGAGAAATGGGCAGGTGCGCTCAGCGCGGTCGGTGGCGTCGATTGTGGAGCAGAGAACGGAAAGAAGGCGAGGGTCGTCTGGGGAAGGGCGAGGGCGGCGAAGAAGTAGGGCTGGGATTGCCAAGGCTACTAAGATGCTTTCTGTAATATTTGGTGGAATGGAGGGTCAAAGGCTAGAGAACGTCACGTCCGTTGTTGGTCGGCATATAGATTGATTGGCGAAGGGGGAAATGGACGAATTTTCGCCGGCTATCGGCCCACATCATCTCTCGTTCTGTCATTTGAAGGGAATTCGGTTTTTTTTTTTGTTTTGTTTTCCTTTGTAATCTAGCTACAGTATGGGTCTATGGATCCATCCCTTGCTTCCTCATCGACCTGAAACTCAAGAAAATACCAAGATGCTCTTCCCTGAGCCAAATCCGACTCGGGCCTCATTCGACCACCGCCCTTTCCAAGATCATGTCCCACTCTCGATACATTTGTCCAGTCCCCCGCTACGGTTTTCACGATGAGGGAACGTGAGCTATCGCTATCTCCTTCCCGATCATCGAGACCCGACGTGTGCTGACCTGACTCAACGTTCGAAATCTCAGCTTCGCGTAAGGCAGTCGTCATCTTCCCATCTTCCTTTGCGCGTTATCGTACCCTAATCTCCATCTTTCCCAACCACCTGCCTTTGAAAGACGAGACACGATCGTAAAAAGATGGCCCGTCATCATGTATGTCGTTGCATGACTCCTTCATCCTACCAGCATCATCTCGGTTCCCTTGCCGAACACGTTTGACCTCATGGAATTCTCGTTTCCTCCAAATCAAGCAAGGACACCGCTCAAGCCGTCACCAATGCCATGTCCACCACTCACATCGACGAAGAGGCCGTCTCGCAAGGTCGAGAGATTGTTCGCGAGATCAAGGACCTTCTCTTCCAGATCACCAAAGACGAAGCTTTCGAGTTGAGCGACCATTCTATTATATCTCTGGTCTGTGGGTAAATCTGACTGCTGGTTGCGTGTGGTAATGTACAGATACGTCAAGGACGATGGAGGATGCAACATCGCTCTCTTCAACGCCATGATCGACGAGCTGCGAGCCGCGGGCATCAAGACTTGGTATGATCTACCTTGGCTCTTCGCAGAGTGTCTTCTCTGCAAGTTCCTCTTCACGTTGCTCTCTGCTGCTCCTATCCATCACCCTCATACGCAGAGCTGATGAGATTCCGCGTGGTATCTAGACCGGGTCCTGCGAACATACTTTGCTCTTCAATCCCGATGGACGACATTCGATCCTTACTTTGAATCCAAAGTCTCGACGTTCAAAAATTCTTCGCATGCTGTCATCGGTGAGCTCGATGGCTTGCTCTTTAACAACTCGACGACTGACTCTCTAGATCGACACTTGCTCTCAGATCTCGCCTCGACCCTACTTGCTCTCCCTTCGACGCTCAAAGATGATCTTTCGAAGCTCAAGGTATCCGTCTTACCTAAGCGAAAATGTGTTCTCCACGCGGCTGACAATATCTTTGAACTCATCTTTCCCATCGACCTAAGCCTGTCTTTCACTCTTTTACCCAAGTCGCCCTGTGGGGTAACGCCACAGACCTATCCATGCTCGCCGGAGAGGGTGGCTTGACCGAAGAAGCTCTCCGAGAACTTCAGAAGCGTGGCAAGGATGAGGAGAAATTCATCCTTCGTAACGATGAGGAAAAGGTTTGGGAGTGGCTCGTGAGTAAGAAGACGGGCCAGGGGAGGACGTTGGATATCGTTTTGGACAATGGTCAGTCTATCTTCCTGACTGATCCAAGTGTGATAATAGAGCTGAAGTTATGTCGTCTCTTGCTTGACGATGATCACTCAACAGCTGGATTCGAGGTAAGTCATCTTTACATGTCGTGCTACTTTCCTCAGGTAAATCGCTCCAGTGGTACTCAACTTTTTTTTACAATCGTATTTTCAAACTGGCATAGCTTTACACCGACATGATCTATGCCGACTTCCTTCTCACAAACACGCCTTTCTTCGATCAAGTCGTCTTCCAGTAAGACTTGTCTTATCAACTCGTGGCTATCATCCCCGACATACTGGCCGATTGATCACCGCCTTCATTCCTTACCCCTTTAGCCCCAAAACTATTCCTTGGTTCGTCAGCGACGTAAGTACCAATCTTACAGGGTCAGATCCCATGGTTATTGCCCTCGCCCCCCCCCC
>BCKM01000001.1:1329532-1380443 GCA_039545415.1 Udeniomyces megalosporus | reverse complement strand
CCCCCCCCCTGTCTGCCCCGAGCTTATCACCGCCATTCATTTACCTTAGGTGCTTCCAACCGACTTCTCATGGATCATCTCCACCCTCTCCAATCCTTCTGAGTTCTTCAACTCCCTCGATCAATCCGCTCAAGCCTCACTCGAATCCCTTTCCAAGCGGTTCTCAGCCAATGTCGAGTCTGGGAAGTTTAGACTGTCGACGGACGTCAAACTTGGCGAAGAGGGGAAAGCTCAAGGAGGAGATTGGTGGACGAATGGATGCGAATACCAGAGGATGGTCGAAAGCGGAGTTGAAGGTGCGGAAGAGGTCTTGAAGAGGTTGGAAGGAAGCGGGTTGGTCGTCTTCAAGGGTGATCTTAAGTTAGTTCGATTCGAGTTCCCTTCCCGATGGTGGGCTTGGAACTTCTAACAAATCGCTAACCGATTCGATCTCGACCTACAGCTACCGAAAGCTCACGTGCGACGCAAAATGGAAAGCGTCTGCTCCTTTCGAGGAAGTCCTGGGTGGGCTCAGCATCTTCCTTCTGCTTTCGCTTCAGTCCATTTCCAGAAATCTTCACTCAACACATCCGACTTTTCTTGCTCAGGTCCCCTCAACGGTCGATTCCCTGTTCTTTCCCTTAGGACGAACAAAGCTGAGGTCATGTGAATATCAAGCCTCTCTGTCTATAGATTTGTTTGTCTCTGCACTGTTGACCGAACTTGTTCTTCCACAATCCCCATGACGTGTATCCTGTCGCATACAGTGTTGGTTTGGACGAAGGCGTTGAGGAAAAGATATCAGAGCAAGATCCGAAGTGGAGGGTTAACGGGAAATGGGCAGTGATGAGTTTTGCTCCTGGCCCTGCACAACAGTAAGGGATCACTTGTAATAATCCTCATCCTGCTGCTTAGATGTCTGGCGTTGGAATACTCGGAAGGATAGATGTTTATAGAGAAGAGGATAGAGGGATGAGATGATCACTTCTCTTGTACACGCGATGTTTTGGTTTTTTTTTTTCTCTTTGTTCTTTCATTCATTCACTATGATCAATCGAGTTCGAATGACGATGTGATCTTAGACACTCTCTTGACTCCGGCGTTGATGATCCTCTCCCCCTCGCCTTTCATCCATCAACCCAGGTTTCTCGAACACCCAGAACTGACACCTATAGATGAATCGAAACAGTCCATCGACGATTCCAGTGTAATCAGAATCGACCTCTCGAGTCTGGACGAGGTTGAAACCAACGAGTTTGGCTAGTTGGATCATTTCTTCTGATGAAGGTTCCATTCGAGCTAGTGATGGAGCAGATGGATCGGGAGAAAACAAGTGCAAGAATTCATGGAGACGTCAGACGTAATATGAGAGAGGCGAGCAAAGTTTGAGCATGGGAGACAGAGAGGGAGGAGAGGAGAGGAGAGGAGAGGTGAACTTACGATTACCGGCGTAGAGTAAAGGTCCCTGGTTGATCCATATTCCTCCTGGTTTCAGAGCGTTGAAGATAGTCTCCAAATAATCTAGGGGATTCTCAGCCGTGTCGATGAAGAACAGGGTCTATTGAGTTGGGTAAGTTGCAAGATGAGACACGAAGGGAATACAAAGGGAATTGAAGGGGAAAAGGGGGCGTTTAGTTCGGCTAGGATATATAAAGTTCATATCTATCTGCGCATCACGTACCAGAACGACATCATGGGTTGAAGATTTGGTGAAAAGTTTGGTAAAGTCCCCTTCGTGTAGGGCGATATCAGTTTTCTCGGGTACGATGTCAGGAAATGAGACCTCTCGGCTTGAATTGAGTCAGCATGGTGGAGTGATCAGTAAGAAGTGATTGTGGCTCTCAGGAAGACAAGACGGGAAGTCATGACTCACAACATATCGGCGTTTTTCGAGTGATGTGAGAAGGTGTGAAAGTTAGGGACTAGCATATGCTGATCGTGTCGTGTCGTGTGATTGAGGATTAGTCGAGCGCCCAAACTTGTTGATTCCATGCCAGATCGGGAAGAAGGATTATTAGAGGAAAAGATTCCAAGAACAAACGGTTGGGAATGGACTAACCTCATACTGAGAAGATGGAAACGATGACGATGGGATCGGTTGACGTTAGAGGGGAACGAATGACATGTAAAGGCGGTTTTACTCACAAGTACGAGTAGTCGTTAGCATCAACGCCAAAGCCTGTCGATTCAAGCTCTCCATCAGAATTGATGAAGGAGTGAAGGCGAGAAAGGAAGGGTAGCGAGTTCACCCATTTTAGAAACCTCGTACGGCAAACGAGCGAGACCGCAACCTGGAGCAAGGATCCTTTTGGATTTCCTCTCGTTCTCGTTCGGGAAGTGGGTTCGGAGCGTCTCGAATATAGGTTCGAATAGAATATCACGTTCTCTCTCGCCTTCCCGGCTCCAATCTCGGACGAAGCTTTTCGGAAAGATGGATAGAAAATCATCAGTCATCATCTACCAATCAACATGGCAAATTTCTTTGACTAACTGCTTGAGCGTTTCAACTACCCTGCCATGTTCGACTTCCCCCCTGCCGAATTTATTTTCCCTCCAAGCTCGACCTCCTTCGACTTGTCGTTGACCAATCTCCAACATCTCCTGTACGACTTTGTCGTTGACATCGATGAGGGCTCTCACTCGATCCAACTTGAATCCATATCCAATCTTCTCTCCCAATTTACGTTGGGATCGGCTCAGACGGTGGTAAGCGTTCTCCTTTCGGGTGATGAGACGACGTTGATGGGAGCGATAAGAGGAGAGAGAATTGAGAGCTGTGTGAAGGGATTGAACTGAGTGGGAGGATGATGGGAGAGGTGAGGTGAGATAGGAAGTGATGGAGGAGGATAGGGAGGGAGAAGCGGAAAAGAGGGCGTAGATGTATGGGGTGAGAAGGGCGAGGATGACGAGAACGAGGGAAAGAACAAGGGTGGGAGTGGGCTGATTGGTTGTAGATGATGGTGTGTGAGATGGTGAGGATAGGGAAGATCTGGTGAAGGAAGTAGGATGTCTCATCGTGATAGCAGCTCGAGGAGCTGATAGACGGATTGAGGTCAGTGGTTGATGCTGACAGTTGGGAACCCTGACAGTCGTCGATTATTAGCTTTGAGCACTGTTGGGTCAGATGATCTCTAGTGACTCAAACCAAGCATGACATGGCCTGACGACAACGAACCCTGTTGGCGAGAGGAAAGAAGAAGAAAAAGAGAAAAAGGAAAAGAAAAAAAAAAAAAACCCCGTCCACGCGTTCGGCGCGTCCCCATCAACATCCACTCCAACACCACCGTCGTCCCAGAACCCTCAACGCACCATGCCTAGAGCAACCAGTCAGGATTCGGACGACATGGCCATCCACATACAGCCAAAGACAGTCAAAGTAAGTCGAACAACACATTAACCAAACACCCGGGCTGATCCGATCCTTGCCTCCTTTCCCATCCTTTCCTTCTCCCAAGCAACCTGCCCAAGTCGGTGCTTCCAAGAAATCACTCGCCCAACTCAATGAGACAATGGACGATACCTTCAAATCAGGAGGAATTCCCGCACTCCCTGACGACGATGAACACGGTCAGTCGCGTACGATTGTCTGCCTTCTCCTAGGCGTAGTCGGAAAGGAGATGGGGGAGCTAAAGTTTTCTTTTCATCTTAAACCATGTCCAGATGAACACTCTGTCTTCAAACCCAGGTCCAATTCTACTCGACCCCTCTCGACCTCTACATCCTCTCGTCCCAAATCCGGGCCATCCTCCACAACCAAACCCAAATCTATCTCTACCTCTCAAAAGTCAGCTAAAGCCTCGACACCATCCCTCGCAAGTTCCACTTCAACTAAACCCAAACAGTTCAAGTCGAAGCAACCTCCAGCACCTATCGAGGAAGAAGGGGACGTTAGCGGCGAGGATGACTCATTGATGATGGATACGGACGGAGGAATCATCTCAGGAGCTGGACAAGATTCTCTCGTCGAAGCGGATGAGGAGGAGGCGTATCAAGAGGAAGAAGCCGATATAGACAATCTAAATGAGGCGATAACCAAGAAGAAGCCTTCCTCATCGACTTTCAATGCATCGACCTCGAACAAGAAACGACCCGCTCCTCCGACGACTAAGAACATGGCATCGACTCAGAAGGGTACCAAGAAGGCCAAAATCGAGGAAACCGTAGCAGGGAAGCTCAAGGATGAAAGTCCGACAGAGCAAGTGGCGAGGTATAAACGGAAGCTTAAGGAGCTGGAGAAATTGTTGAATGAGGTGATTACCCCTCGTTCATCTGTTATCTGTTAGCGTGGGATGATGAAGTGACGATGTTGGGTCGAGACTCTCATTCGTCCGACGACGACTAACCCGACTTGGATTCTCTTCACACAGGCGACCCAAGCTCGAGATTCATTCGAGCAGGAACGCAATACATACATACGTCAATTCGACGACTTGTCAAAACTCAGAAAGACAGATGCCGAGAAGAATCTTCAGATCTACGCGTCGAAAGCAGAGGAGGCTTCGAATCGTGAGTTTTGTCCGGTCCCAGCAGGAACCTTTGATCTGACTGAGGGTCTTCTTATTTGTCTCTTTTTTTTTTCTTTCTTTCTTACATCGACACTTTTTCCTTCTCTTGTGACGCCATTCTCTGTCTCCACCTCAACTCACAGTCCAAGAAACCATCATTCAACGCTTGACCGCCTCCGTCGAGACTGAACGAAAACTTCGCCATCAGATTCTCAAAGATGGTCCACCATCGAAAGAAGTTATCGTTGAGAAAATCGTTGAGAAAATCGTAGAGATACCTCAAAAGGGAATGAAGGAACTCAAGAGAGCCTACGAGGATCAGAAGACGACTATTCGAGAACAGCTTGAGACGAGTGAGTTGGCTTTGTGCATTTTTTTCCTCCTTTCGCTCAGACCCTTAGGAAGGTAGGGTTGTGAACTTTCACTTGAACGCGTCGACAAGATCTCTCCTCCATGCTCGCCTCGCTTGGTTCCTTTAATCATCATCTGATCGCTCCTTGATCCTCATTCTTACTAAGTCGCCCAAAGAGACCGTGAACTTCTTGCCGAATCTGAACACTCTCGCAAGCTTCAAGCAGCCAGTAATCTACCTTCCTCGATCACCAATGGCATCCCCTCTAATAACGCCAATGGTCAACACTCTCGATCAAACACAAACGTCCCACCTACACCATCTCGAACCAACAACAAATCTATCTCAGAAGCGGTTGGTGGAAACGTTAACGAGACGCAAAAACTCAATGAACATACCATCGAACTCTATGAGAACTTGACTGGTCTGCAGGTCATCAAGGTCGCCTTTGGTCAGGGTCCTTATGGGCAGACGATTGATTATAAGTGTATCTTCACGGCGGATGAACGAAGTGAGTTTCTTTTCTTTCTGACGTTGTTTTGTCTCCGTCATCGTCGCTTCGTCCTGGCTGGTTGAAATCTCTTGAACCATCGAGCGAATCAAACTAATTAACCTTGTTTCTCTTTTCCCTCCCTCCCCTTCCTACCCTCCCTTTCAGGCATCTCATTCACACTCACTCAAGGTCAACATCCTCAAGCTTCCTCTGATCCTTCTTCCTCCTCCAACACCTCATTCATCCAAACGGCGTCTTACAACCCAACATCTATCGCTTCCGAGCCTGACAAGTCATTCGTCGATCGACTCGGGTTCTTGAGCGATTCGTTTGCTTTGGAATGGACAAAGATTGGGGATCTCTTCAAAGAGATGGAGAACAGAGTAGGAAAGACTTGGGAGGAGGAGGAAGAGGAGGATGACGAGGAGTAAGGGAGAACAAGTTGATGTTCTTTTTTCTTCTTCCTCTTCCTCTCGTCACACACTCTCTGCTTCGTTTCCCCTCAACCTCTCATCCGACTTCTTCGCTTAGGTTCAGTCTATATCTCATCTTTTTTTTTCTTCTTGTCTTTCTTTCTCCTTGACCGAGTCGGTTTGTTTCGTTTCGTTCATGTATGTCCCATCTATAATCATGCCCATCCTGCTGCTACTCTACTACGGTCTTTCTTCCGAACGAATCCTTCTCTGTAACGCCAATTTTTTTGATTCATCAGTCAAAAGTCCCTCCGTTTGGGTGCGACTGTCGGTGAATCAACAGGAGTAGCATCTTCGAGTCGACCACTTCGGTTGTGAATTGAGAGAGAAAGAAAAGGTACAAAAAAAAAGTGAGGTCATGATGAGGTTGGATCGATACAAGGGCAGATGATCGAAACGGACAAAAAGCAAGGTCACTCACCCATTCCATGTCAGCATTTCGTCGACAGCCAGTAATCCGAATTGACGTCCATCTCCAGCTCTGCCCCCTGGAGCCCTACCGCCTCTAGATACTCCACCACCGAAGACCTCAGTCGCTTCGCCTCCTCCTTGACCATCGAATCCAGTACTGGCTGTATCCTCTTCATCCCCCTCTACACCACGTCCGCTGCGCTCATTCGAGTAAGAATTCTCCATCGGCCCTCCTCTAGATGCCCAACTTTGATCGAAATCAATCAACTGACCCATCCCACCAGCTTGGTTCCCAGCTTGATTCCCAGCTTGAGTCGAGGAGGGATGAGTAACGACCGGCGGTGCACCATAATCTCCCTCTGGTAGGCCCGGTGATCCACGTCTTCCTCCTCCAGGACAACCGAAACGGGAATCGTCTGAATCGTCATCTGAATCACTTTCGGCTCTCGGACGAGGTTCGGAGAGAAGTGGATATTGAGGTAACAGGTGAGGGTCCTGATAAGATGCTGATGGTGCGAACGAAGAGTGAGACGATGACGGATTGGCGTTAGGGAATGAGGATGAAGGCGGATAGTTAGGAGGAGGAGCTAGGTTGGATAGAGAGAGATCGGCTTCGAGTGATCGCCTGGAGGAACCATCTGAGGAGGATGAACTAGATGAGGAAGATGATGAAGAGGCGAAAGAGACGTTTGGGTTGAACGAAGAGTTGGAAGGAGGTGGGACGGGAGGTGGATAACCTGACTGTTGCTGAGATGGCTGTTGCGATGCGTAAGATCGATGAGATTGAAGCGAAGCTGGAGGTGCCATGCTAGCGTTCGAATAATGAGAAGCATCTGGCTGTTGTTGCATCTGCTGTTGGTGATGATGATAAGATTGATGTTGAGGATGGGAGAGGTTCGGATCGCTACCGTAGAATGAACCTGGCAAGGGAAGAGGTGGGGCTGCAATAGAGGATTGGTGAGAAATGTCTGCAGACTGATGGACAGGGTAGGCAGCGAATCGATTTCCGCTTCCCGGCATGGAAACGGGAGGAGGAGGGGGAGCTGTCCCAGGTACCCCCGATCTTCCTCCAAAATCCAACATCCCCCGATGCTTTCCTTGCTCACCGTCTCTTAGCAGGCCTTCGACGACACCCTTGACTGCCTGCTTGGCCGGCGTACCGACTAGACGACCCGGACCATTGCCTTCACCACCACCACCACCACCACCACTGCTTACACCAGCCAGGGCAGCAGCAGACTTACCGCTCGGTCTCAGTGGAGGGAGCGTAAAGTTCATCGTGACGGGAGGTGACATGCCAGGGGGCAAGAAACGACCGATATCATCCTCGTCAGAATCGGAATCATCAGCCGTACTAGATGGTGAGGGAGCAGCCCATCCATAAGAACGAGCTCCCGACTTCGAAACGGACAGGGGAGTGGCTCGAGTACCAGACGGATTGAAGGGATGATTGGAAGAGTAGGGGTTGAGACCTGATTTGAGAGGCGTCTTGGACTTGGGTTGATAGGCTCTCGGTTGGCGAGGAGAATGGGCGGCCGGAACACGAGATGAAGAAGGGATGGCATTCTGAGCTGCCAAAACTGGGAAGTTGGGTAGACCGGATGAGGAGATGGTCATGTGGGAGAGAGCCGATGCTGGAGGCTGAAACGCAGAGATCTTGACGCCTCGAGGAGTATCGTTGTCGTCACCATCCACTCCTGCTTGCTCCCCTACTTCGTACTGATCAGCGAACGATGCATCTGGTGAATCGGCATCCGAATCGTACTCGTCGTCCTGATTCCGTCGAGCCCTCTCATCCTTCCCACTACCTCCGCTCTCGAAGAGTCTTCCTCCACTGCCGCCAGCAACGGATGAGGCTTTCAACTCTTCTTGGTCATTCTCTGCCCTGCCTGCTTTCCCCTCAGGACTGCTCGTGTTTCGATCCTTCTCGATATCGGACTGGAGCAGCCTCGAGAATCTCTCCACAGGACTCTCCATGATGAATCCTTCACTCGAAGGTGTTTCTGACATGTCGTAGCCCGCTGTTCCACCAGTCCGAGACGGCAATGGAGTCGAAGACCCGATACCTTCAAGACCTGCGAGGAAAGACGCGTCGGAGGAAGTGCTCGACTGGGATGAGTGAGGCGGTTGGTCAGGTGCAACGGATGATGGGGATGCGATGGTGGAAGTAGAGACGTCGGGAAGAGGGTGAGAAGAGGTGGATGGCTGATCAGATGAAGTGGGAGGAAAGTCGGATGCACCGGGAACCCGGACGGCTGCTGCTGCTTCGAAGAAGGATCTCCAGAACTAGAAGAACATCAAGACGTTTTCCAATGAGTCGCACTGCATCAGACCGTTGAGCATGTATTTCATTGATCAGGCAAGGAAGCAGACTGCTCACCTTGGCGGCTTCCCTCGTCGGTTCGCTCGAAGCATTGAACCTCTTCACAGCTGGAATGAGTCGGGTGGTGATGATCTGGTGAAAGTTTGAGAAGTTCTCATCGATATCTTGTAGGAGGAACACGTTGAGCTGATCCAGTTGCTCCATCTGACAGACGATAAAGCGCGCGTGAAGAAGGGAAAGAGCAACGCCGGATTCAGCTTTTGGAGGTTGAGAAGGTCAAGGACGATCTGGAAAGAAGAAACTGACCTGCTGAGAGATGGGAGAATCAGGGTCGATGCCTTCGATGATGGTGAAGGGTGCATAGAGCAACGGATTGTGAGGAGCAGACATCGTCGGGAAGATACTGTCGAGGCGAAGGGGCGAGGTCGGACGCGACAGGAAGAAGGTAGCAGAGCTCGCTGTATTGATGCAAGTTGAAGGATGAGCTACTGGTGCTGTCTGATCTGTCGGCTATCGTGGGCGGGATGACGAGGGCGGAGGATCAAATCGAGGGCTGACAGCTTGATCTTGGAGGGCGAAGGAGGTACTGTCCTTGGACGCGTTTCCTGTCGTCTCGTGCAGGGACGCGACCAGTTCTTCCTTCTTACTCTGAGGAAACATTCGAGCCCATGCATTTAGGCGTATCTGACCGTACATAATACATCGAGGCCACATTGACGATCACTGCAACGTCTTCTCTCATGTCTCACTCTAAAGCGTACACCAGCCCAAATACGCCGGATCAGCTGACACCCCTCCTCGTAGCCAGCCCATACTTGGTTTCAGGGCATCTCGTTCTCGCTACCTTGAGAAATTTTCTTCTTGTTTGAACTCTTCGACAAGATATAGGCCATCTGTTCAGGGATTTGGTCGCACTTTGCCGCCCTGCTCGGTAAACTGAGCGGGAGTGAGCGTTTTCTGTTGAAGAGAGTAGGATACCGCAGATCAGTTAGCATATACCGCACTGTTGGGTCATTCGAAGGGCATCCAAGGCCAGGTCACAGGGTGAGAAAGGAAAAGCGAACCTGAGAAAAGGCATGCAGCTGAGCAATCTCATCGGCCAGTATCGAGTTAACTGGAGAGTGGAGAAGATGACAATGGTGCATCAGTTATTTGACCGTCAAGGAACCGTCCCTGCTTGAGATGGAGGTCAAGTGAGCGTTATCTTGGGAAGGAGGAAAGGCGGCTTACCAAGTCGGTTCCTCTTCAACGTCATCAACCCCTCAAAGTCACCAGCTACAACAACGATGGAGTAGCTGGATCCGCATCCTGACGAGCTGTCAACGATGTCCTATTCGCAATGAGAGTATGAGGACAGATTAGTCAGCAAGAAGGAGGGACGAAAGGCAACAAAGGCCACCGCCGAGAGGAAGGGAAGGAAAGAAGCCGATGTACGAACGAGGTGAACGAGGTTCTTGAGACCTGATGATAGCTTTGACCTGAGCTGATCTTGGGAGACTGACATGACGATGAGGTACGTTGAGGATGTATGGAAGTTGTTTAGAATTTGGCCTGACTTGGGAGACGCCAAATTGATCTCTCGATAACTCGATCGTTCACGATTTCTGCGTCCTCGAATGTCAAGTCCTCAGCTTGCTCATGGCTTGAGAGATCGAACATCGCCTCCAGAGCGAGAGAAATAAATGAAAATCATGAGGATATAAACGACAAAATCATTTGGATATCGACAATCGATCGACGGGATCCCATTCCGCTCGAAAGACTGAAAGCCCTCTCCTCTAGGGCGCTTTCCACCTTCCACCCCTCCAACGACTTCTTTACGGCTCCCCTTCTGGTACGCCGGCACACCTGGACGTTCGTCAGCACACATACCCACTATCCCTGTAAGCCGCTCGCTGTCCCGATCTGAGGTTCGATATTCGGCTCTCGCGCTGACACCTCGCGTTGTCTTTGGTTTGAACCACTATTAGAGACGACTGATATTAGAATCCTTCACTGTATCGCCTAATCAATTAATAATCAATAGACAGCGTGAGCTGAGAATTCCCCTGTTGGCATGGACTGTCAAGAGAAATTCGACGAGAGACTGACATCCCCTACATGTGAACGAAATTTGGGACGACCGACCGGAAGCTCCTTCCCTTAGACGAGCCAGACACTCTTTTTCTCCTTGCCCCAGAGCACTTCCTGTGGGTCCTTCATCCGGCTCAAGATCAAATCTGTCCGGTCGTCCTGTGGCCTCGGATCTGGTCATATCATCATCTTATACTCACCCTCAATTCTTCCCACGCAGCAATCTCTACCCCAACTCCTTCCCCACCCATCGGCCACCCCTCGTCGCAGCATTTCACGAACCCTCCTTGAGCATCCAGAAACTTTCCCTCAGACATCCTTCGTAGCTGTAGTATCATGTCCTCGCCTAATACTTACTCAAGTCCCGGCAGCCCATCCACCTTACATGATCCCGACTCAACGCCTCCTGCTCACCAACCTTCGTTTCACTCCTACCCCAACTCCGCTCCTTCTGCAGAACAAGACGTCACCGAACCCAATCCTTATGAACCCAACCTGACACGATTCTCCGCCCCTGGACTCTTTGGCTCTTCCCCGACTTACCCACCCAGTCGACTTAATTCTACCTCTTCTAGTCGTCCGCAGTCTTCGTCTCGCAGAGGAAGCTCTTCGTCACACGGCAATCCCTCACGTCCTCAACCTAGCCGATCTATCAAAAGTCAACACGCATCATCTTCCAAGTACTCGACTGCCAGACGAAGGAGAAGGTTGAGCGATGTGTCTTCCTCTTCCAGCTCGACAGCTTCCTCCGACAACGACGGAGAACTCAAGCCCCGCCCGGAGATGCCTCCACCAGTCGAGACGGGCGGGATTGGTGCGCTCGTTCGGGAGTTCAACGACGTTGGAGAGGGTCTCTCTACTGAAACCAAGCCACATCTCAGCTGGAGGGAGAGAAGGAGACTTGCTCGCGAGGCGGGCGACGACATACCGTCCATTTCGAGCGAAAGCCGAACCGGAAGTATCCGCCAGGGTCCTATCAGCAGGAGGCCGACAGATCAGTCGGGAGTCAGTCAGGGGAGTCATGGCAGCCGCAGAAGCAGTCTGAGGAAGAAGTTGCCCTTCCGGAGCGGCAGTCGAGATGGGAGCGAGGACATTACTAGGAGCGACGAGGGGGAACCAATTCAGGAGGAATTTGTTGCGCCAGAAGGAGGAAGGACCAAAAAAGAGGAAAATTCTCCAGCAGATCCAGAGCGAAAGAGGGACGACGGAGGACTCGAGACGGTTCAAGAACGGCCCAAGGCTGTCCAGCATCCGTCTTCCGTTCGTCCTCCACCAGCACCCTCGCATTCTGTCGCACGTCAACTCCAACAAGAACTACCTCCATCCCAGAGCACGTGGCAACGTCTTTTCAACGTTATCCCAGCCTCGGCACAAGTCGCAGCACACCACAGACGACACTCGTCCGAAGACGACGAGAACGCTCAGGATGAACCTGAACCTATCACTACCTCACGCCATCGGACTCCATCAGCGACGAAGCGGATACTGAACCCTCTCTCTGGTCATACTCCATCGCAACCTTCCTCTGGCGATAAGTCATCGCTTCCTACCTATGCCCCTCGACCCGATACTCGACCGAACCCCCATGCAACTTCCAACGCTGGGTCAGAAACCTCGCTCAATCCTCGACACGCGCATCCAAAGCTTAACCAAGATTTGAATCAGCCTTTCATCCCTCGCCAAGCTGGATATCAGACCTCCCCATCTCAACGTTTCTTCGGGAACGCTCGCAACACTATCTCGAGCTACCTGGCAGCACTGGAGCCTACGACTGCCTCCCCTAATCGATCAAACAACGAGATCGATTCCGAGGCACCTCTTCGTACCATCGCCGCCCTCATCGCAACCACCGGCAACATCACCGGTGCCGTTTCTCCCTCAATCGCAGCAATCGCACCTGTCTGGTCGTACGAAGATCAGGGGGCCATCGGTGGAGGGAGTGGAGGTCGACGTCTAGCTCGGTACTCGAGAAAAGAGGCCCAGCCGGACTTAGCGATGCAGGAAGAGATTGAGACAGAGTATGAGGCAAGAAGCAAAAGGAGGGACAGGAAGTCTGCGATGGTCAAGAGGAAAGATGAGAAGGAAGACCGGGCCCGTCGTCGGGAGCGAGTCAGAGCGATGACAGGAAATGACGCTTCCCAAAGACCAGGTCATCGCGCTGCTCGAGACTCGTCAAGCGGCAATCAAGATCCCAACAAACGCATCGAACGGACCTCCTCTCAAATCGATCCAGATCCCCACGGTTTCCGAGATAGCTCTCGCCTCAAGAAGGGGACCAAAACTGACGACGATTCTACATATCAAAGCGGGGCGTCCGGTGAAGACAGCGTGGCTGAGGACGATCGAGACGATCCGGAAGGCGCCAAACAGCGACAAGTTCAACACGACGCAAAGCACGCAAAGAAGGGAGAAGCGACGGACAAGCAGCTCCAGGACATCAATGAGGAGGGTGTTAACGATATCCTTCGAACTGAAGGTGCCGACGTCAACGCGTTCAAAGGCGAATACGATGAAGGAGGTTTCTCGACGGCTGTCCCCTCGCCCTCGTCTGGCGAGAAGGAGGAGCTAGCCGAACCGGACCCTCCATCCAAGCATGAGAAGCTCGAGCATGGTCGCCGCACAGCCGAGGAACGTCGCCGTCGCGAGGGCAAAGGGGACGAACGAGAGGGAAGAGTTGAAGATGAGGATGATGACGACTGGGTCAATTCATCTGAAGAGGACGATCTGGTAGAGGATGAAGAAGGTCGTTTCGATTGGGATGAAGCCGCCCGCATTAGCGACGAGGAGAAACAAGCCAGGCTGGATCGGGACGCCGAGAAGGGTGATGTTGGGAGGAACTGGAGAGAGAAGAAGAGGTGGGGTGTCAAATCTGGAAAGTACGCTGGTTGGGTCGGAAGTCGGCGAGGAGAGAGGATGCAGCAGGAAATCTACATGTTCGTCTTCAGTCTTTCTCTCGTCCTTGGCTGATTCCTCTCTCGTTATTGATGAAACGTGGTTATCTTTCTCCTCTATCAACAGCAAATCCCATCGAGGTACCGACTCTCAAACACGAGATTTCATCGTTCGACTGGCGAACGCAATGATGGTCTTCGGTGCACCAACCCATCGACTCGAGAAGCAACTCGAGGCGACCGCACGTGTCCTTGAATGTGACGCTCACTTCTTCTATCTCCCGTCACACGTACGTCTCGGTTTGTCTTATGTCGAGACTCCGCGGTTGGTTTGGTCTGTGACTCGAGCTGATCTCCTCTACTGCAATCGCTTCTCACAGCTCATCTTGTGTTTCAACGACCCCGCCGCTCAGCACTCGGAAACGGCCTTCCTCCGTGCGATTGGTGCTCTGGACTCAGAGAAATTAGCTCAGGTGCAAAGGCTCTTTTCTCGGTTTCCTCGTCTCGTTAGGTCGACTTCATCACGCTGACCCCCGACTCACACCATCCTCTGAAGGTTCATCACGTCAATCGAGAAGTCATCCACGATGTTATCTCTGCCGCCGAGGGATCCCAAGCACTCAAACGGATCACCGCAGCGCCACCACTCCACCCGACTTGGATGAGAATCGTCATCATCGGGATGTGTAGTTTCTTTGGGTGTGCGGTAGCCTTCTCGGGCTCATTCGTAAGTGGTATCCCTGGGTTTAGATGATCGACTTCCCCTCGGATCGATCCTCTTGGTCTTGGCTGATACTCTTCGACATTGCTTCGGCCTGCAGATCGACATGTTCGCCTCATTCATTCTCGGATGTCTCATGGGTCTTTGTCAGCTCACTCTGGCAGCGGGAAATCCTCTCTTTGCCAATTGCTTTGAGGTGAGTACTTTCTCGGCCTTGTCTGTATGGTTCCTACAATTCAACTGACACGAGACAATGGTTTTGTAGATCACAATGGCCTTCCTCGTTTCTTTTTTCGCGAAAGGATTGGCGGCGACTGGATACTTTTGCTACCAGTCATTGGGTGAGTGGCACAGGTTCATACTGGCTTGCTACTATTTAGGATCCTGATGACCAGAGGCTTCCCATCCCCTTATCAGCCTCTTCAGGGATCATCATGATTCTTCCTGGTTACGTCCTACTCTCTGGAGCGCTGGAGATCGCTGTACGTCCGCCCTCATGTACTCACACTCCTTTTCTGAACGCGTCCTGATTGTCCCGTTCGCTCGCAGTCGCGAAGCATTGTCGCCGGATCCATTCGACTGGTTTATGGGTGCATTCTCTCGCTCTTCTTGGGAGTTGGTATCTCGCTTGGTTCGAAGGTTTATACCGGCACGTCTATACTTTCCTTCTCCGTGCTACTAATAGCACTCATGCTCATCCCGACTATCTTTTCCTGCCGACAGCCATCGATGTCTCCCAAAAGCAACACCTCGCCTCGGTCGAGTTGACTGGGACGTTCAACTCGACTGATCCGACCCAATCGAATCCCTTCACCCGCGGAACTTTCACCTTCATCGACTCGACGTCATCCTCAGCAACGTCAGCCCAGGTTGTTTGTGAGCGAGCAGCAGATGCTGCATGGTACATGTCCAAGATTCCAGATTGGTGGCTATTCCTCATCGTCCCATGCTTCATCTGCTCCCTTGGAATGTGGACGAAAGCAAAGCTGAGAAGCAACCAGGTAGGTCCTACCCCAGCGTTTTCCCCTTCTTCGACGACTCCTACAACGACGTACTCATCACACTCGCTCTATCTATCCTGTCTATCCGTTTTTAGTTCTACGTCTCCTTTGCCATTGCCTCGGTTTCGTATGCCGTCTACTACTTTGGCAAAAAGGTTCGGCTTCCCATTTCATCTCGCGATCCAAGATTAATCTCATGATAAGCTAACTGCTCCCTTCGTTCCATCGACTGGTTCTCTAGAATCTTCCCGATAATCCTGAAGTCTCTGCTGCCATCGGTTCCTTTGCCATTGGTCTCGGTGGGACGCTTTGGTCTCGTCTTGCACGAGGAACGGCCTACACCTCGTATGTTCCTCATCCGAAACTGGCCACTGTTTCATATATAGATGCATATAATCGACTGACGCTCGTCTACATCTCTTCTCCCTCAACCTTAGCCAATCACCCGCCATCCTGCTTCTCGTGCCAAATGGTCTTGCTGCTGCTGGTGGTCTCGCTATGACGGCCTCCTCTGGCCAGACCAGCTTCGAGATGGGAACTCAGATCGCTCTCAGGTAAGCAGGCTTATTTCAAGTAAAAACTGCTTCCATTGGCTGTCTGATCGAATCGGCTGACTGGTCGAAACCGCTCTCCTGCCATCCTTTCTCAGGCAAATTCAGGTCGCCATCGGCATTACGATCGGTCTTTTCGCTGCATCCCTGTGCACCTATGCATGGTCAAGGAAGAAACGAGGTGCTTTCTTTACGTATTAGGAGTGTGGCGCGATCGTTTCCTCTCACCGCATTCATCATCTTTCTGGACGTTTATCCTTTGCCTATACCTGATCTTATCATGTCAATATCATGACTAATGCAATACCCTACGTGTCCGCTGTGTCTTGACGTATAGACGATGAGGAAGGAAACGAAAAGATGACGAGGGCCAATCCGGCGTCATCTCAAAGGGCTCACTCAAAGCGGAAAGAGCCCTCGCTCAAGACGACGCTGCTACTTTCGTTCACCCTCCTTCCAACAACTTTCCTTCCCTTCCTCCCCTTTCTCCCTGACGACTTCATCTAATCTCACACTATGGTTCACATGCCCGGACGATCGAGAGAGGAAACTCCAGAAGCCTCAGCTGTTCCTGCGACTCAGCGTGAGTCCGGTTTCCCCACCCGTCCCCCCACTTGGTCCTCTCTGTCCTGCCCGACCTCGCGTATTCTACGATTTGCACATCCTTTCACACATCATGACGCGCCTGCTGATCCTATCTCCTGTACATGGACGTCTTACTGACCCACAGAGGCCTCATGGGGAACCTTCATTAAGTCGTGAGTATCGAGACGAGATCGTCCCACCTGCGTCCTCCCTCTCAGCCCCGTGTCTCAACCCAGACCTGTCCGTCCTACATGCCATACTGATTACTATCATCCATCATCCACTCAAACGATACAAACAGTCTCGCCAATGTCTCCGGAGATCTCTCCTCCATGACCGCTCCCCCATTCATTCTATCTCCAACCGTTCGTCCCACAGCCCCCTTCGCCCCTGCTCCATCCACTCTCGCAGGAAAGCAAGCCGCACCTCCTGACTTGCATAATTGTCTCTGCAACCATCCAGTCCCTGACCGAGTTCCCTGCCTATTGGGGTGAGCGACCCGAGCTGTTCGCCCAGATCGCTGACGGTCAGACGCCCGAGGAGAGGCATCGGCTCGTCCTGAGATGGTTCATCGTACGTCATCTCCCTATCTCTTGCCTTTCTCCCTCTTCCCTTCCTGTCCAAATCAATCTCCCAGCTATCACATCTTGTTCGTAATCTGACGACATGGACCGCAACCTTCACACCTCTAGTGCACTCTCAAGGGACAATATACCTCGAGAAACGAGAAGATGGGTTCAGAGAAGAAGTACGCAGGTCCTTTCCTCACCGTACTCCTCGCTTCCTCTGTCTCCTCGTCAGTGTTGACTTGATTCTCGCTTCACCTGCCATGTTTCGATAGACCTCTCAACCCCGTCCTTGGAGAGCTCTTCTTCGGAGAGTGGCCCGACAAGAACGGTCGAGGCGAGACCCTTCTAGCCGTCGAGCAGGTCTCGCACCACCCCCCGATTACTGCCTAGTTCGTGTGCTGGTTCTTCTTGACACTGCACCTACGAAACTGTACTGACGTCTGATCTGCTACAGCTTCATGGAGAACAAGTCCAAGGGTGTCTCGCTCGAAGGAGCGTCCGGTCAAAAGACCTCGTTCTCTTTCCCTTCCATCGTCGGTCAGTCAAACGAACTATCTTGTTTGACATGCGAAGCAGGGTCTAACTCGCTGATGATCAAATCTGTTATCTGTGCGTCCTAGTTAAGCAGAACGGACACGCTATGGTCACTGTCAAGCTTGCTACCGGAGGTGTCGAGAAGTTCCTTGTAACCCTTCCTCGCTTGAGGATCGACGGTCTCATCACTGGATCGCCTTACATGGAGGTCACCGACACTTCCTACGTCCAGAGCAGCACTGGGTTCCTTTCGACTGTACGCATATTTCTCGTTCTGTCACGACCGGACCGAACTGCCAGTTGACGTACTGCTTGTTGCTTCTCGTGCAAACAATCTCAGATCAACTACTCTGGTAAGGGTTACGTCTCTGGAAAGCCTCATACCTTCAAGGCCTCGACGACCGACGCCTCGGGCAAGACGATTTTCACTGCCGAGGGCAAGTGGGACCGTGAGTTCATGCGGCATCCGTGTGTCCTCGTAATTCTTCTTTTATCAGCTTACAAACCCTTTTTCCGCGCTGACACTCTCCATCAGAGAACTCCAAGTCCTCCACTGGCCCCCAACCCTTTACCGACTCGACTGTTCCTAAGGAGGAGATCACTGTTGCCCCCCTCTCTGTCCAGCAACCGTACGAGTCTCGTCGACTTTGGAAGGATGTCGCCGACGGCATCCGAACTGGCGACTTTGACAAGGCGAGCGCGGCCAAGACTAAGATCGAGGTTGAGCAGAGAGAAATGAGGAAGCAAGAGGCTGCCGAGGGCAGGTCATGGGGTCTCAGGTACTTTTCATACCTGCCGTCTGACCCAGACTGTGAGTTGACATTTATTCCTGTTTCCCTTGTGACTGATAAATGGGGCAGCTGCTAATCTTCATGCTTATACCTTTTCTTTCAGACAAATCTCTTGCTATCCCTGCCAAGCACACCCCTGCCGAGGAGGAGACCTGGACGTTCCTTGGCCAGTTCCCACAGCGAGCTCAGTAGAGTGCGAAAGTTCACGACCTGTCATGCTTTGATACTCGTTGGTCTGAACTTCGGATAGCTTAGAACCCTCTCTTTCCGTTCCCCCTTCTTGACTCGCCCTTTGCTTTGATACGATGAATAGACTTTTTGATCCTCTCGTCGTGTCTAGTTCCCCTCTCCATTTATGCTTTCTCTTCTTACTTTGTCGCCTTTTGAATTGTAGCTTGAATGATTTCCAACTGTCACTTGTCTCTTCTGGACAGCTCTATATGACGCTTTGGAGCACCGGCGTAGTTGAGGTCAACAAAAGCCCGTTACTCACGCAGTTTTCGTTTGGATTTCGCTCCCACCCAAGCTCAACCCTCCCAGAGAAGACTCCTCTCTCTCTTCTCCACTCCTCCCATACATGCATAGCATCATCCAGCTGTCGAAGTCACATCCACTACGGATGGCTCTTCGTATCGCTTCGTCCTTGACCATCTCGCCGTCCTTCATGCTCGTGAGTTCGTCTACTATCCATTCTTCTCTCATCTCCCCCTCCCGCCTATCCTTTTATCCGCTGGAGCTGGACCTACTTCACCACCTCGGCCCAACGCATATCGCTAGACTATTGTCAATGAAGAGATCTTATCGTATTCACACTCAAATCTGCTGCCTCATCACCTCTCTTCCCTTCCTCCCTCCCTTCGAATCCTTCTTCTTCCCTCTCACGAGGTAGGAGGAGGATTAGTCGGTCGGCAGGATGGAACGAGAGGGAGGTACGCGTGAAATGCTGTCGTCAAAAAATCATTGATATCTGAGACCCATCCATCAACTGGATGTACTAGCGTCGTTGGGACCGAGAGACCGAGAAATGTTCGCTTGCAGTTAGATAAGACGGAAATGTTGGCTAATCCCTCTCTCGTTTCTCATAGACAGATATGAGGTACCAGTAGATACTTTGGTTCGCTGTGACAGTTTTCAGAATTGACGTGGACTTGTTGTTGTGATTTACGCGTTGCTTTCGGAAAGAATATCAATGCTTTCTCGTTGCCCAACCATCTCGAGAGACATACTACTTTGAGGTCTTGTTGTAGTAAAACTCGAATTAACACCCTCGGATGCAGTTCGGAGGTTCTGACCAGCTTTGCTGTCTGTCAGATCAGGGAGCCAGACAGGACTCCAGCTACTGGACCGAGATGGTACGTTGATGTTCACCGTCACATGAGGGTAGGGAGGATGAAATGGGTGAGTAAGGGGAAGGGGGGCAACACGAATTGGCCTGTACTGGACGTGGGAGACATCACAGGAGAATCAAGTCGAGTCCAGAGAGGTGAGAATGTATTTGATAATCAAACGGGGTTGGAACAAGTCGATAACGTAGAAAGATGGGCAGCGTGGGAAGCTAGCGATAGTAGAGATGGAGATGTGATGAAAGAAAACAGAAAAATGGTTTTTTCTCCTTGGAGGGAGTTCCCCTTTCCTTCTCCCTCCCCTCTTCCCTCCTTCCGAACCCCTTCCGTCCGATCCCTCTCACGCTTCGTCCGCCCTCAATTTCGCATTCTCAACCACATCGCCCTCCCATCATCACAAGATACGCAATCGTTCAGTCTCGAGCACGTAGTACTCAGCACCTATTCGAGGAACCCCCTCCCCCTCGCCTCCTTGTACCAAAAGAGCGTGCTCCCCTCCACTTCTCGTGAGTCCAAAGCCTCAATATCTTTCGCCCCATCCTCTCGCGGTCGCTTTGTTCGCTTCATCCTTTAATCGTCATCCCACCAAGCTTCACGCCCCTCCACCTAAGCGTTTCGACCACTGAGGCGAAGAAGCGACCGAGTGCCCACCCCCCGGAGTTTCCCCTCTGCCCGACATTGTCTCACGCCGTCCTCATCTTTTCTTCTCCCCACAATAGCCCTTCCTCTTTCGTCGCACTTGACTGCTCCTATCGCGTCATCATCATAGTCATACTAGTGATCTAAACCTCCAACAGTCCGAACAAAATCCATCTCGCCACGGAAGATCTGGTCGACTTTCTTCCTCTCTCCCCCAACAACCGAAATCTCGCCCTCGTTTCACCTCCTTTGCCCCCTGCTGCCATCTCGCCCCAAACATCATCCTTCATCGGCTTTCTGACGTTTGAGAAACGCAAGAACACGACTTCCTACCCAGTCCTTGTTGATCTGCTGCAAACCCCGGTCAACCCCTTTTCTTCTTTCGCTTGTACGTGCCTCATCATGCTCATTACCCCTTTCTCAACTCGTTCATCTCGGACATCGTCAGCACAATTCATTCGACTCTTTGCTGAATCCTCTTCCTACATCTTTACTGCCCCCGTCGTCGCGTCGCGTTGAAACAGGATCATCGTCGGCCATGACTTCAGCCACGTCGGCCTCTCCTCCGTCTTCGCACGATCAGCTCCCTCCCCCTCATCAGTATCCGCCATACTTATATCCACCTCAGCCTTATCCGCCGCCACCAGGTTCGGAGGGTGATTACCCAGGATACCGCCAGTCCTCGGTTGATGGGCAGCCGTACCCCTACCCTCCACCTCCGGCAGGCTACCCATCCGAATCACCTTATATGCCATATCCGTACCATCCAGACCAACCACCACCAGCTCTTCCTCCTTCTCAGCAGTATCCTCCTTACTCGTCCGACCCAAACTCGTACCCTTACCCTGCCCCAGTTCATCAGCACCCTAGCCAGCCATACTATGACCCATACCTGAGACCTGGAGAATATCCATACCCTTACCCGCCCCCTGGACAGCCACCTCATCTCTATACACCACATCTAACGACTGCTCCTGAACCGGAGGAAGACGAGGAAGGCCTCTTTCAGGTCGTTCAAAGACCGATGACGGTACAAGAGTCTGAGCTGGTCAACCACCTTGGAAGATTGCAATTCGTGAGTGAATGCTCACACCATCTCATAGGCTTAGTTGGTGATTCGATGAATTGAGATGGTCGACTGGACTAACTCTCCCCTTCCCCACATACACACCCCTTGGTTTCCTCCTAAGTTCCTTGCCACTGCTCCGTCACGTTGGCAAGCTGGCCCTCATGATCCTAGAGCTCTTGAAGGAGCAGCTCCTCCCCCCAGAATCCCATCGCCATCGCCTCCGCCGTCACCAAAACCTGCAGCTATCGTCACCATCTCTCCGCCGGATGAAGCCGGGCCTTCATCAGCCGCCAACCAGGAGAAAGCTGATGAGCTTCTGGATGCCGATCATGTCGCCAAATCCAAGGACGTCAAGCCCATCGTCTCAGCAACTGATAATACGGAAGCTGCCACCACCGTAGAGAAGTCCGTCGCCGAATCTCCTGTCAAGAAAGTCAACCTCTTCTCTGGACCTCTTATCAGATCCTCCAAAACTGCCCTTAAACCCCTCACGGACCGAGAGTTTCTCTCAAATCCGGCCTTCTCAGCACCCATCTCGAGCCCTCACCCGGCCATCAACCAGTTCCTTCTGCCGAATGGCGAACGCGTCAGTTGTGTACTTTGGGGTGGCCTGTACCACATCTCGGGGACCGACATTAGTGAGCCTTGAAAACGCCTGCTTGCAATTGGGACGTGAGCGCTGATGCGTTGTACCCTCGATGTCCGATCTAATTTCTCTTGCAGTACGAGCGTTGGTCTTTAGGTTCGAAGCTTTCGCCAGACCAGTCACCAACATGAAGAAGTTCGAGGAAGGTGTTTTCAGTGATCTGAGGAATCTCAAGCCTGGGACCGACGCATGTCTTGAGGACCCCAAGGCGAGCCATCCATCTTCATCTTGAGTTGAGAACCCTTATGCTGATCATCGTAGTCCGCGACTTCTTGTTCTTAGTCTCCCTTCTTGGATCTCCTCTTCCGAAACTCTTGCATCCGAACACAGAAGAAGCAGAAGGTATACTACTGGTACGTCATGTGTCCTACCTCACTTGCGTTTTTTTTTTTTTTTATAAAGCTGATGCGACTGAGTGTATCCTGCGCCAGGTTCTCTGTTCCTCATGACCGACTTTTTCTCGACGCTTTGGAGAGGGATCTTAAGAGAGAGAAGGCTGAGGCTGAATCGACGACGACCGTTGTGGGCGAGCCTGCTAGAAGCTTCCGGTTCGTGCTGGTCGCATTTTCAAAGCTCAGCTCTCACTTGCTGGTTCCGACTGACAAATCTCATGATCTCGGTTCATAGATACGACCCCAAACGATCCCTCTACGAGCAATTTGCTAGTAGGGATGTCTCCTCCGCACGGCCATTAGTCCTGCCTCCTACAACGACTGATGTGAGCGCATATCGTTCCTTGTGGGTATGATTCATATATCGTTTAGCTAACAGCCGATCGCATTCAACCTGCAGTCTGAACCTGAGAACGCTGCCGGTCAGCTAGCCTATACCTTCCCCGACTTCCGACCGCGCTCGCCTCAACCGCCTGCAGCATACGAGCCAGATTACTACTACCCACCACCTCCACATCCTCCGCATCTTCATTCTCAGTCTTATCACATGGCGTCAGCTCCATCAGATTCATCTTCCTCCACAGCTCTTCATCCCTCGGACCCATCGTCTCACCTTCGCTACCCTAGTCACGGACACCTAGGCGACCATCGACCTACCTACCATGATCCACGATCCGCTCCATCAATGTACCCCCCCAATCCCTTGGGCCCACACTCAGGTTACCCACCTCCCCATCATCCCTCGTACCATAAACCAGAGATGTCAGACGACGAGTCTGTCTCGGATCGAATGGAACGAGGAGGAAGTCAAGATGCCGAAGCTGAACGATTGACAAAGTCAGCTGCTCGGGAAAAGTCAACCCGCCGAGTTTCCAATGGTCAAGCTAAGATAGAAACCAAGTCAGACGCCAAACGACGAACGAGATCGTCGAACCCAACCGGCTCGACGTCCACTCATCCGACCAAGACACCCGAGTCTCCTGTCGCGTCAACGCGAGCAAAAAGAGCCACCAAGCCCAAGCCGGCTCCTCCTGCCATCGTCGCCGCACCTGCCACAAGACCTTCCCGAGCTGGTCGGGCCCCACAGCCGCTCCAAGCAACAGTCTATCCCTCTGCCCTCGCCGATCCTTCGAAGCCACCCGTCATTTCACATCGTGTTGCTCCGACGCCACCTTCCCACCCCGGAGGTGTCCGAACGTTTGCTTGCCCTCTCTTTTCCTGCGGCAAGCACTTCAAGCGACTCGAGCACCTCAAGAGACATGTCCGAACTCATACGATGGAGAAACCGTACGGATGCGGCCGATGCGGTAAGAAGTTCAGTCGAAGCGACAATCTCACTCAGCACATCAAGACGCACGAGCGGTTCGATCGAGGCGAGGGTCCAATAAGGAGACGGTCAAGGGAGAAGGATGAGGAGGGCAGGAGGATCAGAAGCGACGGAACGAAAGTCAGAAAGAAGAGTCTGGGTGGGGGTATCCGAGGAAGGAAGCCGGCGATGTCGAACGAAGAAGCCTCTGCTAGGAGTTTGTTAGCCAAAGGCAAGGCAGTCCCCAAGGAGCTGAGGAAAAGATTGGAGGAGCAGATGGAAAGCGAGGAGCTCCAAGGCGACGAAGAATCCGAGGAGGATGACGACGAAGGAGAAGAAGACGAGTTGGATGAATCCGACAGTGGAGACGAGTCTGAGGAGAGTAATGAGGAGAAGAGAGACTATACGAGCTACTCGAGCTACCAGGGTCAAGACGGAACGACCTACTATGGTGGACCTCCTCCCGCTGCTGGTTCTGGTCCAGCCTATGGTGGTGCACCTTCGACAGCAACCACCTCTCGGTCTCGCGTCACCGCCCCCGCCTCACGACCCGCTCCATCGTACGAAGCGTATGCCCCCATCGCTTCGTCCCACTACCCATCCGCTGCCTCCTCTGCGTTCTATGCCCAACGTGGAAGTACCGTCTCCGCTGGTGGCAGCTCCTTCGCCCCCTTTGTCGCTCCGCCTGGATCATCCATTTACGCTGCTCAATCGCGAGATTCATCCACCCGCACGCAATCACACCAACTCAACGAATCTGGTCTCGATGATCAACGACCTATCGGCCCGTCGTCGTTGGGCTTGCCAGTAGCTCCAGGCTTCTCTCAAAGCGCAAGGTTCAAGCGAAGTCTCAATGGCACCACGGATGACAATGCAGGCACATCGAACGAACGAAGCAAAGAGGCAACACGATCTACTGGTGCTACCTCTCCGAATGCTGAGCCAGTTTCGAAACGGCAGAGGGCCAAGAGTCCGGAAAAGTTGAACGCTGCATGAGAACGTAAGTGGAATTGCTCTTCTCGTGGGATAGGCAAATGTCACTTAGGTTGTCCACCTTGGTTCGCTCAGAGTTGACAAATCTCCCTTTTCGCCTTGTTTCCGTAGTCGCGTGATGATTGTTTTTCGTCGGGTCTCTATACTCTTCCCTTAGCTTCGTTTTGTTTATATGTGCTCGATCTTTCCTGCCTCTTGCCTCCCGTTCGTCCTTTAGTCGTCCTCGTCCCAGACACCGTGTGCCTTGGATTCCCCTCTTCCAGAAAGAGCTTCCCTTCATCGTCTGTTCTGTCTACGCTTGTATATCTCCTTAAGCGGCATCTCTCGCTTCCTTTCTTGCTCCTTACGTCTTCAATTTTATCCACACCGTTGTTTTGACGAGAATCCAACCCATCTGGGGACCCATCTGGGGATCCACCCACGATCGTCCCTTTGAGCTCTGTTATGTTTCTTGTTTCAAACCTCTATCTACAAATACGATACTACCGATCCGTTCTGAAACCTCATCTCTATCCTCATAAGCAATTTATCTAGCTTCTCCCGGAACGCGTGGCGGAAGAAGGTAAAAACGAACAGAGTTTTGGAACACGTCATCGACCATAAGATCAATGGGATCCTTCTTTTCATGTTCATCGATGCTTTACTGATACCAGGACGTACCGACGGCCCGCTGGTTTTCTAACGAACCAGCAACAGACCGAAAAATTAGATAATCACCATGTAGGGTCTCTGGGTAGAGTATGGACGGAGAACGAGAATGGTACGCTTCTATTTGAACGGGGAGAAGGAACAGGTACCAGGAGGGACACGGGTTAAAGATGAGGATAGGTACGAATGGACAAGAGAGGGAGATATGTAGATGGTCGATGGATATATAGATATGAAGGGGACGAGATCTTCATTGAGGAGAGCAAGTTGCGACCAGCGCGAAGAGACAAGAGAGAAAACCGCTAGATGGACGCCGCCACAAAGTCGAGAAAGGGAAGATCGAGACGCGGCAGGCTTTTTAAAGCTTCTCGCAAACACCGTTGATCTTCCAGTAACCCTTAGCGCAGGAATCTGTTGGTGAGATGTATACTGGATTAGCGTTGAACGAGGCTGGAGAACAGGACGAAAGTTGAGTTGAGTTGCAACGTACTAGCAACGCAAACACCCTTCTGGCAGGCAACGTCGTCGACTCCCTCAAGCTCACTGCAGTCGACTCCGCCTTGACCAGGGCAACCTCCACAGGACTCGAGTCTCGCTATCATTGACAAGACGCGTCAGATTCCATTACTATATGTACATAGACGCAGCAAAAGATGACGATGACTCACAGGTGACATCGAGGCATTGGTAAGAAAGTCGAGTGTGTCTCAAGCCAGGAACATCGAGCCCACATGCCTTGTATCCAGGGCCCTAAGAGTAGAGAGCAACCAGGGCGTCAGAGCGGACGTTCACCATCATTAACGACAAAAATGGCTGACCTTGTCGGAGCAGATTCGATCGTTGAATCGAGTTCTCTTGTCAAGGGATTCTTCATCTTCGCTGAGCAAAACTTCGATGGGAGTACGCTTCCTGTACGCCTTACTCGAGACTGTAGGTTGGAATTGTCCAGCACATTGGGCCTGGTATTCTTTCGCGGTGGGAGGTTGAGCAGCTGATGGAACACAAGTGCTGTAAAAATTACCACAAGGAGACCGAGTGATCATCAGCGTGAGGTCATGGGAGAGGATCACGCGTCTGATAGGCAGGAAAGGATGTCTACTCACGAATCTCCGTACATGTGGGTTCCGTTGGCGGTGTTACATCGTTGGACCCATCCAGTGGTTCGACCAGAGTTGCTGGTGACACCTCCACACCGAGCTGGGTAACTGTTTTTTATTGGGGGGGGGGATGGATCAACTTGACATCGCCGATGACCCTGTATCGATCGGGTTCTAGACTTACGCAAGGAAAGCTTTGCAGTTTCCGTTCGATCCACCAGCTAGATTTGGCGAGAGCATACCAAGGAATTTCAGACGGGCCGTCAGCTTTGCGATTGGATGATGTGAGTGATGATTGGATGGAAAACTTACCGGGAAGACCCTTGGTGCCGTTGACACAGGTGGTGAAAGAGACAGTGGTCGAACCGGTGTAACTCCATCCGACAGCACCCGCTTTCACTAAGAGAGCAAAAGGCATAATGTGACGAGGTAAAGAAAGGTGAGAAATCGATTCAAGAGAGTAGAAATCATTGAGCAGACTTTGCTCCGCTCAATGGGGATTGAAAAGGCCAAGACGCACCCGCATCAGCAGAGCAGCCATTAGCAGAAGTCTGAACCGTGCAAGTGTGGGTGGGAGCGTCAGGGTTGGTGCTATCGTAGTAACCTATCAAACACGAGAGACAGAAAAAGACGCCGACGTCAGAACGCGAAAGGTTTGAGGGAGGAGAACGAAGGTGGGTCGGTCCTGAAGGAGAACGAGAGTTGCGACCTTGTACGTACCGCTGTTTGCGAACGTGACATATGTCTGGGCCAAAGAGGTCGATACCAAGGAGAGTAGGAAGAGGGTCGAGAGGAGACGCATGGTTGTGTAAGGTTCGTGGCGACAGGTACGGAGATGCGCTGGAGATATTGTGCCTAGGGGGGGGGTTCGAGGGCGTCGGGGTGACGGAGCAGGTGGAGGTTCAAGGGGAGGCGGAAAGAGTGTGTGTTGAATGAGCGTAAGGTGATCAAGATCTGAGTGAGTGGACTAATGAAGGGGGAAAGGTCGGCGGTTGCGAGAAAGGATGATTCACACGGACGCGAGACTTATTTTGTCTTGAGTCAAAAGGGGTATCATCGCATTTTCTTCTGCATCCTCACCTTCTTCCTCTTGACCAAACACGGCTCTCCTTGGCAAGTGTCACTGACGCACAAGAACGAGTTGGTACGTTCTCACAAGTCAGAAAATTCTCACTTCCGCTAAAGGCAAACGCCGTTGAGCAGCTCCATCTCCAGGTTACCCCTGGGTTCCCCAGTCTTGGGGTCAGTCAATGTTTGCTGCATTCCCACCCGTTCTCGACCGATAGCTCGTGATTCATTCACACCATATCGGGTCCTAGATCTCTCCAACCAAAGCGTTCTCCCACAATGATATGTAAAGCCTACAAAGTGATCTCTCAAACCGCCGGCGGGCTCCAGGGCCCAATTTGTGCCTTAGCGCGTCCCAAATTAAAGGGATTCCCACAAATGAGATTGCCGATGTGATGGAGTTCACCCGATCGCTCGGTTCCGCCAAGCCTTTCGCCAAAAGAAACCTCTCTTCTTTTTTCTCGAAAAGAACATCTTCTTCCTCATTGCCTCCAAAGCCCAATCGACCTGACACTCCGAGAAACATCATACGTGACGGATTACGGCTTGCCCTCTGCTATCGCAGACAAGGTGCAGGGGAAGACAATAGACCAATCTGACAGAAAAAACAACTTGAACTTGAGCCGAATGTTTGGTTCCCCTCGATTCCGGTCTTGAGGCATGACGTGTGACTTTTGTTTTCTTTTTTCTCACACTGATCCATCCAACGCCTGATAAGATTCATCATCCTCTGTCAGCTCAGGCCCCCGCGTTTGTTGAATGGTTCGTCAATTCAGGTGACATTCAGGATTCCTTTGATACAAGAATGCAAGCTCCATGCGTTCCGCAAGTCCAGGCTCCGAGCGTTCATCCCAGTTCTCCCTCCGCCATATTATACCGTGCCGGTCGATCCACACCCCACGTATAGCTGTGTCTCCTTCACGTTCGAACCAGATACATACACAGGATTTGCCCTCACCGAAGCGGAATGAGCTTCCGAGACTTGGGGGGGGGGGGGGGGGTCGAAACGCCTGCTCGAGCGTCATCGCCAGAAACTGCAAGGGGGCATAATATCTCGCATCAACAAATCCTCTGATGTGGAGGTCGCATCTTCACGCCTAGAGCCTTGAATATATCTTCCTCCGTCCTTGAGGCGATGACCCGACCTATATGACCGAACATAATTGTCATGAACATGTGGTTCTTTCTCCCCTTATCGCCGTTAAGAATTTGATAGAGCACTTACCGGCGGTGAGCTTGACGCGATTGTCGTCCCGTGTGACATTCTCGTACAAACCCCTCTGGTTGAGGGACATCTTTTTCTTGCTTGCGAGGAGGCGAAGACTTCGATTGAAATGGTCGTTGCCTGAAGCGCAACGATGATCAATCTCACAATCAGCAGTGACAAAATGAGCCCTGTGAATTGTCAGAACGTACCAGTGAAGTAGATGAGACTCGCTGGTTGTAGCAGGTGGACAGTACAAAAGACTCAGTTAACTGGACAACGAGGAGGATCAGTAAATCTTTCGAGAGCCAAAGATCGAACAAACCTCCCCAAAAGTCAAACGGAACTGTCAAGATATCTAGAAAGGGTGCGATTTCAGCGAGACGAACAAACGACCATCCAGGATTGGGAATGAACAGAACTGACCGATGCGTCGGGCTTTGTGGCTAGGCGAAAGTCGACAGAGTCCCATGTACTTGGCCTCGAGGCCATTCGGATCGCTGGGCAGACTCAACTGAAAAAGACAACCGATCAAGTCATTAGACAGTCGTCTGAAACACAACGCAAGGCGACATACGTCGTCTGTCAGGAAAGCATTCTTGTGAAGAGTGTTCAGTGCTTCGGTCAATATGCCTAAAGTGAAATGGTGGAAACATATTTAGTATCACGATGCGAGTGGTCATGAGATGAGGTGAAACGAGACGGACCAGCATGGTTTCGGCCATCCGAGTCATCCCGAGTAATAAGGATGTCGATATCTCCGCAATCAGGTTGACCACTGGCGTGAGCGTGATCGAATGAGGTGAGTGCCAAGCAGACCCAGACGGGAAGCAAACAACCATTCTTACCGTCTGTATGAGCCCATGACTTCGCATTTAACTTCAGGATCGATCTCTCGAATGACTCTCTGGACCTGGAAGAGAGGATAGATATGGTGAGTCAGCTCGCGCCGGCTATCAGTTTGCGAATCCATGCGAGATAAAACGACAGAATCCGACGCACGATTTTGAAGAGCTGTGCAACTTCTTCGCGAGGGATACGCTCTGCAATAAAAGGGGTCAGATAATTCGCTCGTCGTAAGCAGATAACACCTCTCTAGGCGATCGACAGAGATCACCCACCTTGCAGATCTATTGTTCAGGCGTCGTGTGAAAGGTAAACCATCAGTTCGAACAGACTTGGCGGAGCATACGATTCGAGCTCACCATCATAATGTCGAAGACCCACTCTACAGGCGAAGCTCAGCTTGAAACGATCGGGATCGGCTCTAAGATCGCTCAGCGTTCGAGCACCCAAGTCCCAAAGCTCGCTCGCCCGCCTCGGACCTGATCACCGCAACAAGTGACGCGAGGAGAAGTGAGCAGATAAGTTTCGCCAAGACACCGGAGAGTGCCAACTGACCGACTCCATAGATTCCGTTGAAGAGCTGAAGGACTTGTGACTTGGGATCGGCAACTTCGTGTGCCAGACGAGTTGTTCCTCCCGTCTCAATAATCTCTTTGATCTGCCCGAGACGAAGAGAACAATTCAGCAAGCGGAAATAAAGGGGGAAGCCACATTCTGGTACAATCATTCGGACCTTGAGAGCATGTTTTGGTCCGACGCCATTGATCTGAACCGCTTGTTTATACGAGGTGATGGGAACAGGATGATTTCTCAAGATCCCTGCGACCTTGCGATCTGTAGAAGGATAGAGCACATGAGTAGTGAATGAACAAATTGAGTGATCAGTGGTGTCTCTCTTTTGGCAGAAGATGAGTGACGGCAAGAGAAGGTGGCGGACATACAAGAAGCAGCATGGAACACGTTGCTCTCTTGCCTCGATTCATATATGACTGCTAATTTGATGAACTAAAGAGGGGAGGACTACACCGTCAGCTTCGATCGGATCCGACTTGAATCCTCTCGGACTCACCTCATCAGCCATCAAGGCATTTCTCGATTTGGGTCCACCAGCTCCCCCCAACGATCTTCGCATACAAGCAAATTTTGCCTTGTTTTCTGGTGAATCCAGGGACCCTCCGTCGCTGAGATTCTTGTGATTCGTGAGAAATGACGAAGGTTAGGCCAGGATCCGGCAGCATGCGAAAGCGAGAGTAGAACGAGATACCTGAACGAGCGCCTCCGGATCGTCATCGTTACCTCCATTACCGGCGAGTTCTTGAATAGTAACCTCTAGCTGATCTATTTCCTCCTCGTCAGCATCAACTTCCATGCCATTCTCCACTTTCCGCTTGCCCTCGATGTTGCTGGGGGCTATACCCTGTGTCCGTCGAAGCTCTATCTCTGACGGGCGCTCGACCTGTATCTCTTTCGATTGATGGTTTCGCTGTTGACCTGACACCTGCTGTCGTGCGATCAGCGTGGGCATGTTTCTGTACTTCGGGTCAGAAAGTCTAGAGAGGAAGCGAAAAATACAGGCGGATCAGTCAGGCAAGTGCGGTCTGTCTAGTCAACACAATTAAAGACTGACGAAGACGAGGTTGTCAGATTGTTCTCGCTCGAAGATACTAATGGAGCCAAGTCGGCAATGGAGATACAACGAGGAGGAGCTGCATCGTACGACGCCTGGTGTTCAAAAAAAAGGAGGAAGGGATCGACGTCGAGCCGTTTACGTTTCTGATGATAAGAATTGGAACCTGTTGAGCTGGCAGGTCTTTGGATGGGAAGATTCGAGGAAAATGAACGAACGTCGAAGCATTGATCTATCCAGTGGTCTCTGACACACACGATCCCTCTAGGTATGTCTGATACCAGATCAGATCCGATGGCGTCAAGCACATCGTGTTGAGACTTGGAGGATACAACGTGTGTAACTGTTGATGAATCAAACGTTGGAGAGATGATCGCACCCATCGCCGAGATCTATCGGGGAGAGTACATCAGAAAGGCGTCAGCATCGGCAAGCAGTTTCGCCACGAGGACCGCCAGACTCGAAAGATCGAACCTTCTGGACCCAGTTCTGTTGATAGATATTGACGAGTTGCATGCCCTCCCATACCAAGAAAACGACGACTCCATCCAGAATCTCTCGCAACTTCTCCATCTTCTTCTTCTCTCGATCGAAACCCAGCATATCGGTCGCACTGAAACCCGCGCTTTTCGAAGTGCCCGCTAAGATAGATCTCTGTCGGACGACATCAGAGTTGAGCAAACGGGCGTGCTCGACAAAAGAGCGATGGATGGGCTCTTTTGTCGCTTTACCGCTCGTCTGCCCTCCATTCCTCGAGGCGGTTGTTACGACGCCTTCACCGTCTCCACCTATGCCGGCTCCTCCTGTACGCGATCCATTTGACCTTTCTTTAGCTTTACGTACATGTCTCGGCTCGGTTGGCTTCGTCTTTGAAGCCTTCTTTCGTGTGGGAATACGGTCGGGGACGGGCGAATCGTAGACTAGGATAGAGGTGGATGGCGTGGTAACGTTGGTAAGACTATCGAGCGACTGAATAGGAGTTGGTTCGGGTCGATGGTGCGAGGAATTGAATTCGGACTGGATGGATGAAGTTGATGATCGGTCTGCTCTGCTTGATGCTAGGAAGAGTCTTTGTGGAACGGCAGACGCGGTGGAATTTTCTAGTACCAGGGACTTGCCGAGGTTTTTTGAACTTGTGTCGCTGGAAGACTCGAGTGGGAGATGATGCGACAGGTGGATGGACGTATCGTCAGAGGTGGTAACTTGCGAGGGAGTGGATCCCTTTGACAGGGGCTGGATCCGAGAAGTGGTGACCCGTGGTTCATCTCGATAGATGATTAGAGCGGGAGAAGGGTGGTCGGAGTGAGTCCACGATTGTTGATCCGCTGTGTTTGTATCGTGAGAAAGGCAGTGTCGGGAACTGTTGGACGGGGCACGTCTCAAGTGATCTACCGGCGAAGGGTCCAGGGTGGAGATGCCTGGAAACTGATTGATGTCTAGCTGTGTCGAGGTTTGGACGTTGGAGAACGACGGCGGTGGTGGATTTATGAGGCTAGGGAGACGCTTAAGGAATGGCGACGGAAGCGAGTACACGTCTTGTTCGCTAGCTGCTGCTGCACAAACGAGATTCCCCGGTCCATTCACGTGAGACAAGTTGGAAGCAGAGCAGCTTCGGAAGGTTGGCTGATCGTGGCTAATATCGTGAGATGTGGCTGATCGCTGAAACGCTGTCGATAATTCTACGATTGGCACGTCAACGGGATAAACCGACTTTGAAGTCATAGGTGGCTGATGCACAGATATCTTTGACCGGACACGACGAGGAGATGGTGAAGATTTCGGTCGGGGCTGCTTATTGAAGGGAATGGGATGCGTGTTAGAGGACTGCAGAGGCACGGGCTGTTGGGTGATAGGTCGAGATGGATAAGATTGTTGGGAGATGGCTGTGTCAGCGCTATTGTGAGAATCTAAAGATATAGGCGAGTCGAATCGAGGGGGGTTTGGGGTGAGCGAGTGAACGTTTCGCAAGGAAGCAAGGGGCTGCTCGACGAGCTGCAGTCGGGAGGGTTTGGTCGAAGGAGGAGATGAATGCTCTTTGGGCACAGCCGATGATGTATTGCGCAGGCTCGAACGATGATTTGTGGATAGTGAGACGATGGGCATGGAGAGAGATTGGTGTCCACTCCTCGCCCTGGTCGCGTCTCTCCGAGGGTCAGTCGAGGCTTCAATGTCAACGGAACTCCTCCGAGAGTCAGCCTTTGACTTTGTTTGATCCTGGATGGTTCGATTCGACGACAGTATGGGTTCAAAAAAGAGTCAGTCTGTACTCGAGGTAGGCTGAGAGGGCGGAAGGGATACATCAAGGACAGAAAGTCGAACCTTTCGTAATGAACGAGCATGTGACTGGCTGAGGAGTTTGGCTGTGCTTGCCCTCTCAAAATCACGCTTGTAGTCATTCGAGGTAAGCTGATAGTAAGGATCGTTATCAAGGGCGTCGAGCTGAACGAAGAAGTCGGGCTCGCTGCGGAATAGGGATGCACGAGGACAAGCGGAGAGGTGGCACGAACCGAGGAGTCAGGACAAGGAAGGGGGCGATGGAGAATGAGATTTGAGAGCTCACATGGGATGTTTTATAGTGAGCCTTGACGAAGAGGAGCCAGTGGGCCGCGACGGCATTGGAGGTTAATGACAGACAGTGTCAGACGCGATGTCGGGGGAACCCATGTTCTCTTGACCTCCACACCTCAGTAACAGCCCAAATACGTCTATTAATATGGCACGGGCCTGTGCTGGCCTTGCACCTTATGTGTTTAGGTGCTTCAAAGCTGTAGAGTGTTGCGCAGACTGGATGACGGGGGCAGCAGGTCCTGTGTTCGTTTGTCTTTGCTGGGTTCTCATCCTCGCTGGTGGTTTCATGTTTGGTTCGTCCATAGTATTCATTATTTCACCAGCAATACCGTGGTGCTGAGTCTCTCTGATCTGTCGCACCCTCTCTCAGCCGAGATCATTTATCCCCACACGAGCACATATCTCCCATACCTCCTTCACATCCTTCTCTTCTTCCCTTCAGTGGTGATCGCAGCCAACCTGTATGCTCACTACCACCTCGTCTGTAGTGTCTCGCCTGGCCGTCCAGATGATGGCATTGGTCGAGGCAACGCTCAGGAAGAAGGGTCTTGGCCATGGGCTACAAGAAAGCACAGCAGGTCGGGGACCCAAGACGGTTGGCGAGGAGGCAGCCAGAACGAGGGGGCGGACGAGGAGCGGTTGAACCAGAATGGAGTCTACCCAGAGGCCGAATCAACGTCCGGCAGACGCAGGAGAGAGAGAAGATGTAAGAAGGACGGAGGAACGAAACCAGAGGTCTGTACTGCTCAGTCCCGCCCTTGATGATGTAATGCTTGGCTGACAATCGGATTTCGAGTCATCAGAGGGCTCATCATTGTCGAGTCTGCAAATCTTGTATCCTCAAATATGATCATCATGTTCGTCCACTGCCTGTCCACCAGCTCGCAAGACGTTTGCTGATTTCACGGTCCTCTGTCATGTTGATCTCCTTTTGTAGTGTCCATGTAAGGCGTACCCAGTAGATCCAGTCAGGTGTAGCGTTTCGTTCTATGGCTCGTCCTCACTGCATTGAATCGTTTTGCAGGGATCAACAATTGTGTCGGTCTCAGAAACGAGCGACATTTCGTTCTCTTCATGTCCGTTTATGCTTCACTCATCTCTTGGCCTGCTCACTACGCCCTCAAAAGCACGCAAGCTAACATTGCGGCGCTTGATGACTTCCTCAGGATCTATCTGGTCATTGGCTGCACGGTTTTTGTCGTCTTTGGCTTTCCTCTGTTCCTTCCCTCACTGGACATGTCATATCCGGTTTGTCCACTGCAAAGTTCCCCATCTCGATCATGTATCGAGAGATGGCAGCTCTGACCAGTTCAACCTGCCTGTCAGTGGCCGTATTGGACTCCTCGAATTGCCTTCACGCTCGAATCGGTCGTGAGTTTTTTTTTTTATATCTACTATCCCAAATACCGAGCACAATCACTGACGCCGTATTACATGCTCATTTGTTTGCACGCACTGTTCTCCTGACGCGTCACGCATCCTTCGTCTTCTGTTAGCTTGCACTCGCGCTCGGAATTGCCGTTGGGATCATGGCATCCTGGCATCTACTGCAAGTCGCATGGGGCGAGACTTCTGTAGAAGGGCATGACAACGAGTATTACCGCTCGAGGGCAAAAGAGAGAGGAGGCTCTGAATGGGAAAATGGCTATGATCTTGGCTGGCGAAGGAACCTTGAGGAAGGTTTCTTCAATCTCAAAGAATAGTACGTCGGTCGTACCACCTCAGATGTCTTGCCGACAGATCACTAAGATGATGCGAGTTGACAATTTCTTTTGATTCGGGCTGTAATAGCTCATACTGGACGCTCGTGATTCCATACCGGATCGAGACAAGATCGGATGGTCGGACGTGGGAGAAACGGTTGGGGCATCGAGAGATGAATGTGGAGGATGAGCTGACGGACGAAGAGGAAGGGGGAACTTGGACGTGATGATTATGACGATTTGACGAAGCTGAGGACGGACGAAGGATGTGATCAAACGAGGGATTGGGAGATAAATTGAAAAAGGGAATTTCCTCTGGGTTGGCCCCAATTTGGACTGAGCGCTGGGAACAACTGGGATTTGCCTGGTCTGGGATCCTCTCTCTCTCCCCCTCCTCCACCTCTTCGTACTCTCGACACTCCTCTCGTTCTGCCTATTGATCGCAACGTAAGTTTCCTGTCCCAATATCATCCTCCGTTCACTCGTTCAGCTGTCCGGTCCATTAGACACCCACCTCGCCAACCAAGGATTCAGCCCTCTTCCACACCTTTCCTCCAACGGTCAACGTCAATCAGCCCGATCCCTATCACAATTCAGCTTCAGTCCTCCTTGGTCTTCCGAACCGTCAAACCCACAATTCATCTATCATCTTCCCCGTCAACCGAATCCACCCGAGAAACATCATCCCACCCGCTGCAAAGTTCCACACGAGCTGACACCCGCCTCGACATCTCGACCTCTGCTTCTCTTTTCGTCCCATCAGGTCTCTTTATCTTCTCTCTCATTCATGGCCGGTACCCAACCCACTCCGCAGCCTCAACAGAACGGTCACCTGTCCCATCAGCAGCAGCAGTCCGTTCCCTCCCAGCAACAACCCTCGCTCAACTCGAGCTCTCACTCGAAGAAGAAAAAGAAGAAGGCTGCCAAACGCGCCGCTCAGCTCGCAGGGGGACCAAACTCCCAGCCCGCGTCGTTTGCATCGTATCCACAAGGTGGACAGTCGAATCCACACGATGGGGGCTATGATACAGGCGATGGATGTCCAGGTGGAGAGGAATTCGACGACGACGATGATCTCCCCCAACTCGAAACCCCCGTCTCACTGCCTGCCAACTTTCCGTATCCGCCAGGGGGTTACCCAGCTGGAGCAGCAGCGACCCTCAATGGTGCCATGGGTGCAGCGTTTGGAGGAGTGATGAGTGGACTTGATTACTCGGCGAGCGGACTCAGCCCGAGCGCACACAACGACCTTGTTCAGACGGCGTCCGAACTATATCGTGAGTCTTGTCTCGTGATCAAGGCCTCTGCAAGAGGAGATTCGGTGGTAAGGTATACTGGGTGGGACCTGAGATCTCATGCAGACGAGTTTGCCCTTTTCATCGCAGGCCGTATGGAGGATCCCTCGTTTGGCGAGACCGAAGAGTACTGGACCTCGCTTCCCTCACACCTTCGCAACTTCATTCGCAACGCTCTCCCCATTACACCCTCTGGAGGTGCTTTCCCTCTACCCAATTCCATGCCAGGTGCCAACCTAGGTGCTCGACTATCTCCCGAAAACGGTGTCCGACCACCTCAAAACACCATGCTCGCTATGGCCCAGCAGATTGTTTCGGCCGCTCATGCGGGTGCCAGAGGAGGGACTCTCACAGCCAATGCCGTCCTTCCAGCAGGAACCTTTGATCCCAGCAGTCTCGATTTTACCTTCCAACCGCATCCGGATCATGGGATGGAAAGACAGCAAGCTCGTCAGGGCATGCAAGGAGGAGGCAATGGGGGTGCTCAGCCGAACAGCGCATACCTGGCAGGGGCAGCGCTGGGTGGTGTAGTGATGTTGGACGAGCGGAGCCAAGAGGAGTACGACAGGTGAGAGTGATCTCTTGTTTCGAATTAGCCCCTCGATCCGGGTCGATCGAGAACCAGTTACTGACAGTTCTGGGTATGACGGCTGCGTTTGCATCGTTAGTGCGGATGACCTCGAGGAAGACATCTACTCGGACGACGGACAATACATTGTTTCGAATCGAGGGCCTGAGATGTCGGACAGCGAGCCAGAGTCTACCAAGAAGAAGAGCAAGAACAAAAAGAAGAAGAAAAAGAACAATGCTTCCTCTAATCCACCTGCCGTTCCTCCATCGTCAGCTCCTGTCCTCCCTTCCCCGCCCGCACGCCCCCAGTCGACGCCTCATCCTCATCCTCAGTCTCACCCGCATCCTCAGCAGCAACAGCCGCAATATCAGCAGCCTCATCCTCATCCTACGAACGGCGCTCCACATCCATCTTCGCGTGCAGAGGGCAAGAAACCTATGCCATTCAACCCACCGAACCCGAACCCTCCTCAGCACCAACACCCACATCAGCATCCCGTTCCAGCCATCAACACGGCTCCTCCTGCTCGTTCAGCCCGAGCAGCTGGCAAAGCGCCATCGACTGCTCCCCCAATCAACAACTCGAATCCTTCTTCGCATTCGCATTCTCACCCCCATCCTCATCCGCATCCGACAGCTTCCAAACCGACACTGTCAAGTGCGGCAAAGGTTAACAAGCCAGCACCGCCAGCAAAGATCTGGAGCACAAATTCGACTGAGGAGAGGGAGAGGATTAAGGGGTTCTGGCTGGGCCTTTCAGAAGATGAAAGAAGAACGCTGGTCAGATTGGAGAAGGAGGACGTACTGAGGAAGATGAAGGAGCAGCAGAAGCACTCTTGCGGTTGTGCGGTCTGTGGGCGAAAGAGGTTGGTGTCCGCTCATGTCTTGTGGCAGGTTATCCAGCGACTGACCGATTTGGTTTGACTCTGATACCTCAGAACTGCCATCGAGGAAGAGCTCGAAGTACTTTATGACGCCTACTATAGCGAGCTGGAGCAGTACGCGAACCATCAGCAAGAGTACGCCGCCTCGAATGGCACAATCGCTCCACCTGCTGGTCCCGGGCCTTTCCCGGGATCAGTTGAGCTCGATCGAAACGGTGCTCTCATCACGCCAGACCACCTCGCGCCTCATCCACCACCAACGATGACACCGACCCTCGCTCAAGCTCAGCAGAGAGTTCAGAACCAGGGCGGTGATGAGTATGATTCGAGGGATGGCGAGGACGACGATGAGGAGGACGAAGAGTACAGCGAGGATGGCGTCGAGGATGACGAAGAGGTACGTTTCTGACTGGACGTTCCTCTCGATCTGGAGGTCTTCCGGATGTGTGACTGACGATCGATGGGCGATTCCCATAGGACGATGACGAACCCGCCTCGGACGAGGAAGATCTCCGCCACCGTCAAGTCAAGGGGTCGCAGAAGCCAACCTCGCAGCAAGTCAACTCGGCAGGCCAACAAGAATTGGATCGAGATCCAGGAGACTTTTTCCGGTTTGGAGGCCCACTGACAACTGTCAAAGGTACAGTCATGCGCTTTCCCCTACCTCCGGCTGTTTGCAAAAGACGGCTCACGCTGAGCTCCTTTCTTTTACGTCCTTGCCATTCTTTTCGTCTAATCGCCCATCCGATCCTTTCGCCATTGCCGCCCAGGAGGCATCCTCACGGTCGCCGACGATCTTCTCAAGGCAGACGGTCAAAAGTTCCTCGAAATGATGGAGCAGTTAGCAGAGAGAAGGATGCAGCGAGAGGAAGAAGCAGCGATGAGTGTGGAGAACGACTCGGAGGATGATGATGATGGTGAAGACGAGGAGGATGAGGAGGATGAGGATGACGAGGATGATGACGAGGACGACGATGTAGGTTAAACGATGTCGACTGTAGTCTCTCGTATTCTTTAGTCCCCCTGCTGACATGCTTCCAATCTCTCTTTTCCTCTCATCCAGGACGAAGACGAGGTTCGTTCCTTACGGCCGGACAAGGATTCGTCCTCTCAGGTTCAGCCATGTTTATTAATCCTCTTCTTTCTATCCATTTCGTCCACAGCCTCTCTCGGACGAACAAAAGATGGAAGAAGGTCGTCGTATGTTCCAAATCTTCGCCGCCCGTATGTTTGAACAAAGAGTCCTCCAAGCATACAGGGAGAAAGTCGCTCAGGAACGCCAGCTTCAACTGTTGAGGGAACTCGAGGATGAAGAGGGTGCTCAGCGAGCTAAAGAAGCGAAGAAGGCGCTCGAGAACCAGAAGAAGAAGGATAAGAAGCGGTTTGTCCTAAAAACAAAAAATTCTTTCCATTTATCCGAACAAACGCTGAATCTCTTCGTTGCTGGTTCGTCCTACTCAGACTTCAGAAACTCGCCAAAGACGAAGAGAAGGCTCGTAAGGACGCTGCCCTCAAGGCCGAAGCCGAGGCAGCAAAGGAAGCTCGTCGAGCTCACGAGCTAGAGATGGCGAAACGTCGTGAGGAGGAGAAAGCAAAACGAGAGGCCGAGAGAAAAGCTCGAGCCGAAGAAGCTGCCCGAAAAGAGGAGGAGAAGAAGAAGCGGTTGGCAGAGGAAAGAGAGAGGGAGGCAGAGCAGGCTAGGAAGAAGAAGGAAAAGTAAGTTTTTGTTTACGTCCCTCGTATCAGATCCCCGACGGAGACTAACGTGTGTGTGTGCGCGCCTTCTCGTTACAGGGAAGAAAAGGCTCGACTCGAACGCGAGGCACGCGAACGGGAACGCAAAGAAAAAGAGGAACGCGACAGAGCAGCAGCCGCTGCCAAAGCTGCCTCCGATCTTGCTCTCAAGGTCGCTGCTGACGAGGCTCGGAAAGAGGTTGCCCGGAAAGAGAAGGAAGTCAAAGAAGCCGCCGAAAAGCTCCAGCAGCAGAAGACACTCGAGGCTCAACGAGTTGCTATCGCCAAAGCTTCGCAGCTCAAGGCTCAGAAGGCGGCTGCTCAACAGGCTCAACAGGCACCCAACAACGCTCGGGCTGCCCCTAGCCCTAGAAAGCAACAGCAGCAGTCGACTGGATCTTCGCCGCCCACCCCGATTGCGCCTGCCAATGCTGCTGGCTCTTCCTCCAAATCTGGCCAGCAACTCCCTCGACACCAACCGCAGCAGCAGCAACAGCAGCAGCAACAGCCCCCATCTTTTGTCCAGCAGCAACAGCCAGCCTCTATCGCTTCTTCATCCCGTCAATCCTCGTCTTCGAACCAATACTCACTCGGCATGCCTCCCAACCCCTCGATGGCACAGCCTGTGCAGTTCGCCCGTCCGATGCCTCATCACCCTCAGCAACCTCAGACTCAGCTTCCTCAGCCCCCCTTCGCTCCTCACTCAACGTTCCCTCAACAACAGTCGCTTCCCTCTCGTCCGCCATCCTCAGCACCCTACGGTTACAGCATTGGTGGTCCATCTAGCTACGCTCAGATTCCTGGTACCTCATCGAGCCATCGTCAGCCCTCAGGCCCGATTGGGGCAGGTTCCTCAAGATCCGCTTTACCTTCGCCTAGTGCGAACCCATCCGCTCCCCCTCTCGGCATCTTCTCAAGTAGCAGTTCGTCTGGTCGCCATCCTTCCGGACCGGCTTCACTTGGTGGTGGCATTGGTGCAACAGACGCATTTGGAGGGTCGCCTGGAGCCATCGGAATTTCTATCACGAACCACAACCGTCGATCCTCTCATCACGATCAGCCCGCCACATCTCCTGGTGGATCCAATGGCATTATCGGTGGATCATCCACCTCGCTTCCTCGTCCTTCTTCGTCTGTTCAGGGCGGTAGTGACTTCCGAGCTATTCAACGACCGATGCCCATCGGACGTCCTCATGACCTCGACACACTCTCAGAATCCACCGCCTCGACTATCCAGTCACTTCCTCACTCTCATCCCCATTTCCTCTCGCATTCTAACCCATCGAGCAGACGCTCGCCTCCTCCCTTGGAGCATCTTAACACGTTTGGGTCATCAGCTCTCTCGCCCGATGACGAAATCGTTCCCCGTCGACCCGCGAACGCGCTGTGGGGTGCACCCGCTACAGGTCTCGCCCCCTCGCCGTGGTCCGTCCCGACGTCGTCTTCGTCCTCCTCGCCGTTCTTGAGTTCGCCTCAATCTCAAGGTTCATCTGCGATCTGGGGAGCCACACCAGGAAGCGTCGGCTCGAACACCCCCGGTCTTGGAGCTGGCGTCGGTAGTTTGGGAAGCGGTGGTGGTCAATGGGGTGTTCCCCCAGTCGTTCCATTCTCGAGCAGTTCCCCTCAGAGGCATCCACCGTTTGGCTCCTTCGACAAGATCGCACCCGGCGTAGGACAGTCTCAGCTTCCTGTGAGCTCGGGTCGTGGCTACTCTGGTTTCTCTCGATGATAGACGTACATTAGCTCTCTCTCGTCTTGATTTCTTTTTATCTCTACACTGTTTCCACTTGGTTCATTTCCCTCCCCCTTCCCCTAGTCTATTCTTCTTTTTCTCCATATCTCTCACGTACGCTTACACTCTCGTATCTTTACTCGATCGACTTCACGTCTTTTCATCCTTCGTCAATCTCCCCTCATCCACGTTTCTTTCTGCATACTGTCCGAACGATGTCTTGCCAAACCTGTATCGCGATGGAAAGCAAATCTGGTGGCGGAAAGGAACTTCCGGGTCATCTCTCTTTTTACTCGCAACCCAGCGCCACATCGAGAGTGGATCGGAGGGAAAGGCGAACGACTTGTTCGACGGGTGGTGAACTCGACTCCTTTCAACCAGGATACCGGATTCTTCTCGCCGTCGGCCCCGCCCCAGGCGTGTCGAGCCATCCGATTCATCTCTTTAGCGCCACTTCTGAGCATCTACTACGTCGCCTCTTCGACTTTTGCCGATGCCTCGCAATCTTCCTTCCCACTACCACCTTCTTTGTTCGACAACCCTGGCGAAACTCGACCAAGACTCTCCCTTCTTGTAACCCTTCATCACCCTCATCTCACTAGACGCCCTGGCCCTCCTCCGCCGTCCCGCGACGTCGTCTACGTATCGCCTCTGACAAAGGATCTGATTCGCTGGATGACTGAAATTGAACCAAAGTCGAATAAAGCTTGGACTACGGTGAGTGGCCGGGATATACCTCTCTACTCAAATTTCAGGGATTGTATTTAGACAGAATATTCTTATCATCCCTGCCCCCCCCCCCCCCCCCCCCTTTTTTTTTTTTTTCCCCCCCCCCCCCCCCCCCCCTTTTTTTTTTGTCCCTTCCAGCCATTCCAGGTGGGATACCCGAGTTTTACCTCACGATGATAAGTCACGATTTCCACTAATTACCCAAATTTTCCAGCTTAATGCCAGACGCCCTAAGCAAGATACCGCTGAATGGGATTCATCGATGATAATGAAGGTCAACTCGCTCTCTTTCTCCCGAAGCACGGTAGCTCCGACCGATTAGCTTACGTTCCCAACACCTTTCCTTAGACGACAAAGCAGAGCAAACTTTGGAATACAGGTTCATGGGTCGGTCTCGCACGATACCCTGCCAACGGCGTGATGTCTGACTGATCCAGGCCCTCATGAATCGTGCCTATGCCACTTGGCGTAGAGCTCCCGAAGAGACGCTTCGAAAAACCATCTTAAGGAATATGTCGACCCTCTATCCTGCCCACCTATATTTCAAGGATCACTCGATGCTCCTCATCCCTCAAAGTCTGAACCGCCCGTCTTTCCTAGCTCCCGACCGCCACCTTGCAACTACAGCTTTCAGGCTCCAGGAGGGGCTCCTAGAGGGGTTTCGAAAAGAGACGAAAAAGCCGTTCCAAGTGGAGGAAAGGCAAAACCGGGGCTGAAGAAGAGCAAAAGCATACGACAGAGGATGTCTCAAAAGATGCCATCTCAGGGTATAGATCAGAAGGGCGATTCCTTGGTCAATCTGTTTCTCTCTATGTGCTTTTCCAACATGAACGTGATGCTGAATTTCTCCTCTCCTTCTGACAGCCGTCGGGACCATCCCCGCCGTCTACCGTAATCGCAGCTACGGATCCAACATCCTTGAAAGCTCGAACTCAGCGCTTCATCAGCTCCAGCTCCCTTCTCAACCTATCCTCGACACACAATGATCGATCCGGCTCAATCGACAGCTCGACCTCCTCCTCGCATTCAACTGTTCAATCCGCGCAACCTCAAACGCCGACGTCACCAACCTTCCTCGAAGAGAATCTCACTCATCCCAATGACAGTGTAGCTCAACGGCCAGATACGTTCCCCAACGATGAAGAGCGCAGCCTGCAGAAGACCGCCGTTGATCGAGAGGAACGAGACCGGCGCGGTAGGCGGCGAGGGAGATTCCCCAGTGACCCCCCTCGACTCGAGTCGGATCTCCTCCCAGGAAATACCAGTGGGGCTAGCTACGATCCTCATGCAAGCAATACCCGGCGGCGTTCCCGGAGTCGCTCCCGTTTCCTCAATCTTGCCTCGACGTTACCTAGCTATTGCTTTCCCCTTCCACCTCCCCTACCTATCCATCATCATCGACCTCGTACTCATTCAACCACGCCTTCGACTTCTTACGAGACTCCCCCCCACCCCCCGTACGAAGACGATCCTGCTTTACCCCTGTCCGCCGACCCTTTACAATTTGAAGGCTCGGATATAACTCCCCAATCTCTCCTCAGTCAACCTCCAGCGAGACCAGATGACTCCACTGCATCTCCTCGAATCCAACCTCAGACATCCTACCCAACGACCTACCCCCCACCTCAACTCGATCGTCTATGTCTATCCAGTCCCATCTCGATCAACCTCAATTCGCTTTCCGCCTCATCACCATCATCATCATCGCCACCACCGCGGATCCAACCATCTCCTACACCATCTTCAGTTCTCGAACTTTCACCACTCATCCGTTATCTTCCTCTACCTCCGACGACGCAACCCTCAGCACTCTCAAAATGCGATCGAGTAGAATCCGGTCCAACGAAACAACCTCACCAAGCGTCCTCTTCTCTTCTCGACTTTTACCTCACGACGGATGCCCAGTTCGATTACGGCGTCTTAGGGCCAGAGGAGGGGATGCACGCCTACTGAACGGATAAGGGGTGTCAGAAGAACATCTGAGGGTGATTTACACTCGTAGTTTTTCTTGTCTTGTCGTTTTCTGTTGTACTGCTATGACAACCTTTGTAGATCCAGTTCCAACAACTTCATTTGGTGGATATCGTCCTGTCTTTTCCCTCGACTTTTGTTTTCGATTCATGAGTGGTGCTCAATGAGGAGATCCTCGTGTATTAGATCATGCAGGAGCTGCGTGATTACAAGTGTCACCGACAAAAAGCAACAGGAGGGGGTGATACGCTGAAGACAAAACCAAACGATTGAAGAGATTTAGGCAAGAGTCGCAGTACAGGATGGATATAGGTTTGGCGGCTGAGTGTAGAGGATGCCGAAGTAAGGGGGAAGAGATATAGATTGAAGAAGATGATGAGATCAGGTAGGAAGCACTGTAGATATTGAGAAGTCCTTAGGCATACCCACCCCCGAAGATGAAGAGGAAGAGCAAAAGGCGACAAGATAAACGTTTTAGCCGAGAGGTCACATGACGCAAACTACCCAAGCGCCAGCCAAAGTCCCAACAACGACGCTGAAGATTCCACCGCTGACTTTCTTGCTAGCCGGGCTCGTGCCCCCGGTACCCCCCGTCGAACTCGCCCTAACGCCGCTAGTAGTCGTGGCTGTCGTCGTGATGGTGGGGGCGTAGAAACTCTGCATGGGGATACCGGTATCAACGGGAGTGGTAGCTATGGCGGATGTTCGGCTGGTACCAGTTCGCCTTGTGGTAGTACTACGAGTGGTAGTGGACGTCGAAGTTTCGACGAGGGCACAAGCTTGCTGGATGTCTGATCGAGGGTTGGCGTTCGTTAAGTTAGCTTCTGACTGATGGCGATGTCTGACAGAGACGCGTTCCAACATACCGAGCCACAAGGTCTGGACATTTGCCAGTTGAGTAGCCGTGTAAAGACCTTCGACGTTCGAGAGAACGCAGGTCTGACAAGTCTGACCGTCAGCTAGCGTTGGTGTCGTACAGATACAGGTGTCCGTTTGAGTGCAAGCCTGATAGACAAAGGATTTTTTTTTTTTGGAAGAATTAAGCGTGAATCCAGGGCTCCAATGAGCCTTTTAGTCGATGCCAAATCCGGCGAGGATGTAAGGGGCTAGTTGTCTGGCTAACCTGGTAATCTGCCGTAATAGCAGCGCAATCTGTTTGACATTCTCCCCCCGTGCCGATGAGGTTGAGCCAGCTGGCAAGATCGATGTAAGCGGTAGTGGAAGTAGCCTGCCGAGGGACGAGGTGATGTTCAAACGTGGGGGAGGAAGCCGAGACAGTCAAGGGGAAGAGGCAAAGGAGGAATGCTAAACGCGTTCGATAGTCATTGCGACAAGACATGATTTGATGGAGATCCAAATGTGCATTTAGATGAATCCAAGAGTTGGCAAGTGAAAGAGAGTAGAAGGGGCAAAGGCAGAAAGGAGAGATAAGCGTTGAGGGACTAGACAGCTATGGAGTTGCTGTGAATATGACAGTTGGGGCGTACTGGCTGATAGATAAGAAAGAGAGAGATTAGATAGCAACATGGTGTGGTGGAGATGTACAGAGCAGGCAACGATGTACAGAGCAGGCGAGGATGTATTGAGAGTTGGACGAAATCGGGTGAGGAGGCGTTTCCCAGATTCGGGCCCGCCTCCGAGGTGACTACCCTCTCACGCGTTTTCATACGTACGATCAACTGTTACCTTTGGTTGGCGTCGATTCCGATGTCGCTCTTCCAGGAGTGCCATAAGCGGAAAGTATCAGCGAAGGGAGTGTTCCCAAAAGAACAGGAAAAAGAAAAAAAAAAATCAACCGTTTTCAATCAACTTTCTACATTCAATCATCGACGGTTTATGTTGACCGAGTCATGGTGCGTCTCAAGTCCTGGCGGAATGAAATAGCTCCCTTGGGCCAATCTAATTCTGGGCTCTATACTTGAGCTGAGAGCGACCGGGAATTATATGGAGCACTAGCGGTTCGTCGACCTTCGAGTTGCCATTTGACCAACTCCCTCGCCTTTCCCCTACGACCGACGATCACCTGTCCCAAGTTATCCTCCGAATCAACTCCTCAATAACAAACACAGATCAACCTCATGGCTTCCTCGAGTGCGAACGTCGTACGTAGCGCTTTCCTAGACCTGAGCCACCTTCGCTCTTGCGTCCCTTGCATCCACCCCATTCACCGACTGATCCCGCCTCCTTCCCTGTCCCTAGATCCGTAGAAAGCTGGGCAAGTACACTTTCTTATCTTGAGTGCCGACTTCCCGTACTTCTCCTCGCCCTTTCGCGCTGATCATTTCTCAACCTTGGCTCTGCCTTTCTACCTTCCCAGTCATTGTCGGTTCGTTCCGTCTACCCTCTCTCATCACGACGCCCCGCTGGATATTCCGACCTGACATCTACATATATTCCAACTTTGATACATCCTCTCTTCTGCGCAATCATTCCAACCTGCATTCTGTCTGTTCCTCCTCCCTCATTCACACCGCCTTCGGTTCGGAATCACTTTAGGAGACGGCGCTTGCGGCAAGACTTCACTGCTGTGCGTCTTTTCGTTGGGGGAGTTCCCAAAAGAATATGTTAGTACATCTCACCTCTGATCCAAGAGTTCAGCAAGGCTTGGTCGGGCTATTAGCCAGGGAAAGGGGGTTGGGGAGGAGCGAGCGCGAAGGTCGAAACCTTCGTCCTTTGACCGGATGGCACTGCCCTACATCTGGTGGGAGATTGCACCCTTGTGTTATGCGCATTCAGGCAAGAAATTTGCCTAGGAAAGCATGTTCATGTGTGATGCGGTGGCCGAGGTTCGACTGGCTACTGCGGCCGAAAGCGTTGGAGAGGGTTCGATGGGGAAGGAACCTAGGGGATCTGCATGTGAAGGATGACTGGGGGCTCATACTATCGTTCGTCATGGCTGCTGACACTACGTTCTAACTTTGGTCGATCGTACACATCGGCACCTCAGGAACCGAGTGAGCCTTGCCGCTTGTGTCTTAATTCCCCATGTCACAAGCTGATTCTTTATTCGCCGTATCTCTCTCGCCTTGATATCCTGCTTCAGCTATCTTCGAAAACTATGTCGCCGAGATTCAACTCGATGGAAAACCCGTACAACTTGCGCTTTGGGATACAGCTGGGCAGGAAGAGTACGAGGTATGCTTGGCGCTCTACGTCGCCGATCCTTTTGTCCTCGACCATACTAGCCTTACTGATCCATTGATATGAACCCAATTCGGGAGCAGAGATTGAGACCGTTGAGTTACTCGAAGGCACATATCATCCTTATAGCGTTCTCAATCGACACACCGGATAGTCTGGACAACGTCACCGTCAAAGTTCGTTAGCGTTCCTCGATCTATCTCCGTTCCTCATCTCTCCTGACGTCGCATGATCTCTACCTCCACGATCCAGTGGATAGAAGAGGTCCGATCCATCTGTGGTCCCAACATTCCAGTCATCCTGGTGAGATCTTCTCTGCCTCCCCTTCCTTCCCGAAGGTGATCCTTACTGATTCTTGTCTCCATCTGCTACAAGGTTGGTTGCAAGTCGGATCTTCGAGACAGAGCTCCGGAGCATGAGCGTACGGACCCATCGAGATACGTTCAGACGGAAGAGGTGCGCATCCCAGCTCATCCCCGCGATTGCAACCTGTCGAGGATCCGTCGATTGACCCTTTCCCCATCCGCGCGTCGCACATCATCTCCGCTTTATCTCACCTGGCTTTGTCATCCCACTCTTCCCTCCTCGATGCCCATCTCGACCTGTCGCCTTGCAAAAGGGTCTGAGAACACAACAGTCGCTCTCAATCCGCTCCTATCACGAATGCTCCTCACTACTCAACATAGGTGTCGACGATGTTTTCGAAGCTGCGACACGAGCGTCGATGCTTGTTCGAGAGGACGCTGGGGCGCCTGCTGGTGGAGGAAGCTCCAGTGAGCGAAGATCTGGCGCAGGAGAGAGGGAGAAGTACGGGGGCGAGGGCAGGGGGAGAAAGAAGGAGAAAGATTCGGCTGGCTGCTGTGTGATCCTGTAAAGCGGGAGGTTGTTGTCTCTCAAAGGCAAGGATCGTACGCATCCTGACTCGCTCCAGGTTCTCCTTCTCCCTGGTCGATGGTTTTCCCGCCTTGTTCTGTCCGTTTTCGATCTTTCCTGTTCCAACTCCCTCTTCCTCTCTAAGTCTCATTCGTCCACCATCGTTGCGCTCCCCTCAGCTCCAATACCTCTGTCTCTCATTCCGCCCATCGCATCTCGGGTCGTCCATCTGGGACGAAAATCAGTTTGTGATGAAGACCCTCCGTACCTTAGCCAATCTCTTGTTTCTGTTTTGATGATGTACGACACTCTCCTTTTAGTTTCCTTTACGCTTACGAAGATGCCTTTTCTCTTGGGATGCGATTGAATTGTGGGCGAAAGAAAAGAGCGTGAGACAAAAGGAAGGAAAATAAAAATAAAGATCAAAGATGACGTGAGAGCGTTCGGGCTCTAACCGCCATGTTGAAATGAGTTTCTTGTCTCGAGTCCCCTCTTCTCTCTCCCCTCGTCTCACATCAACCGCCAGATTATCAAGAACCATGTCCAACCTCTACCCCGTCAATCAAAAGTACACTGACCACGCTCGAGTAGCTACTCAGGCAGTCCTCCGAGCCGCCCACATCACCGCCAAGGTCCAGGGCGAGATCAAGAAGACGGACACCGAGGAGAAGGTCGACAAGAGCCCTGTTACTGGTGAGTGACTTGATAGAGTGTTTCCGGTGGGGCTGCTGCTATCAGTACCGAGGGTGTAAGGATAGGGTCAAGGAAGATTGGTAGTCGGGGTGAAGAAAAGTATGACGCAATTTGGGATCGGGAATCATCTCTCTTCCTGTCAACTCCTCTCGCTCAGTATACACCCGGCTGACGCTCGTTCATCATTCGCCCAGTCGCCGACTATGCTTCCCAAGCCATTCTCTCCCACATCCTCTCTCAAGAGTTCCCCAACCTCCCCCTCATCGGCGAGGAGGACACTGCTTCTCTTCGGGCCAACAAGGAGATGACCAAGACCATCGTCGATCTCGTCAACGAGGCTCTCGCTCTCGACTCACCAGCTGTCGGAGGAAAAAAACTTGATGCTCTCAGCGAAGACAAGGTTCTCGATGCCATCGACAGGGGCAACGCCGAGGGTGGAAAGAATGGAGAGTTCTGGACCTGCGATCCTATCGACGGAACCCTCGGTACGTTGAGGTCCAATTCCCTTCTCTTGCGCAAGGCAGGATTGACAAACCTTTCCATCATTCCATCTTGTCAACCAGGTTTCCTGCGAGGAGAGCAATACGCCATCTGCCTGACCCTCATCTCGTCCTCCCTCCCGGTCCTCGGTCTCATCGCATGCCCAAAGCTTCCCTTCCCCTCTCTCGCATCTCCTACCTCTACCGGATCCCTCTTCATCGCCTCGACCTCTTCGGGGGCCTACCAAAAGGCTCTCACCGAGTCTGAGTCGACCTTCCAGCCTATCCACACTTCTCCCGCTCTCGCTCCCCCTTACAAGATCCTCGAATCCGTCGAGGCTTCGCACTCATCCCACTCCATCAACGAGACCATCTCATCTCTCCTCTCCCCCTCGGCCTCGCTCGACTCGGTCAGGATGGATTCTCAAGCAAAGTACGGTGCCCTTGCGAGGGGAGATGCAGATCTCTACCTCCGGGTTCCCACCAAGTTCTCTGGTGGAAAGGACTACGTCGAGAAGATCTGGGATCACGCTAGTGGAGAGCTCCTGGTCAAGGAGGCAGGTGGAAAGGTCGGCGACGTCTGGGGCAGGTCGCTCGACTTTGGAAAGGGCAGGACCCTTAGCGCCAACGAGGTTCGTCGCCGCAGCCTTTTAGCACATCTTTCTCAATATCCATCTTTTGACGAGGTCAATGAGTCGACACTAACGGCATCCTCTTGTCCTTCCTCATTCAGGGTGTCATCGCTACCTCGACTGCAATCAACGCCTCTGCTCTGACTGCCGTCCGAAAGGCCATCACTGAGGCGAACCCATCCATCTCTCCTCCAACCAACGACATCGCCGAGCAGATCACCGCCGATGACGCCGTTGCCGATGAAATCCGCGAAATCGAGGAGGCCGAGGCTGAGGGTCTCGAGAAGGGAAAGGACGGTCAGGTCATCGGGGAAGAGGTCGCCAGGCCCACGTCATAAAACTTTTTATCTTCGTCTATCTGTCCCCCCCCCCTTCCCCCCATCTTGTCCTTCTTTCCGTTCTTCTTCTTCCTTCTACTCAAGGCGCTCGAGCGTCAAACAAAAAATCGATCCCCTTGTACGGCCTAGCTAAAGTATCCCTGTTCATCGTGGTTCCTCGGAGCTACTTGCATACAATGTATCGTTTGTCAAACCGAACCAAGAACTCAAGGAAACGACCCACAAGACTCGAACTTAAACGCGACGACAACGTTCTGGAGCGATCTGTCGTTCATCTTGGCAGAGCGAATGAAGAAAAAAGGAAGAAAAAAAACCAAAGTGCGCTGAAATCGCGAAAACGTGCCATGAGGAGAGAGAGAGAGAGAGAGAGGAAAGAAGAAGAAGAGGAAGAAAAAGGAAAAAAAGTGCGACGCCTCCTGCCACTCTTGACCAGACTTGA
>BCKM01000001.1:1258591-1329502 GCA_039545415.1 Udeniomyces megalosporus | reverse complement strand
AAAAAAAAAAAAAAAAAAAAAAAAAAAAAAAAAAAAAAAAAAAAAAAAAAAAAAAAAAAAAAAAAAAAAAACAGATGAGGGAATCGAAAGAGATACAAGATCAAACCCAAGATGAACGTCTTTTGATGAAGAGGAGGAGGGATGAAAACAAAAAGAGCCCAAAGCGAGGGAGGAAAACAGAGCACACACCGATTTGGAGCCGTGAATCGTAGTCAAGGACAAGCTGAGGAGGAGAAGAGACCAAGGTGACCAGGGAGAGGTAGGGAAGAGGAGACGTAAGGATAGAAATGGAGCAGGTCGATTTATATATATATATAAAAAGCAGGCGGATGGAACAGTGCAAGGGGAAGAAAACCCCCAAAAGGGAAATCGAGAGATGATCCGCCTTCCTCTCCCTCACGCTCTCGAGGGCTCCATGTTTCGAGTGAAGTCGAGACGAACAGCGAGATCCGAAGCTGGCGATGGGATGGGAATGGCTCTGTGTAACGCGATGTTGATACGAAAAAAAGAGACCAGGGGCGGAGCGGGGGAAGAGGAAGAAACGACGACAATCTCATCAGTCTTCTATGCGAGTGAAGAGACGGCGACTTAAGAGAGGAATGAATGTCAAGATGTACTTTTCGCGGATTCGGTTGATGAGCTTGAGCCGTCTGCGCCAGCTTGTGATGTTTTCCTTTGAACCGTTGACGTCGGCGAGGATCGACGAGATGAGGTCGGCGTAGAGCGTCAACTGACGAACGAACGATGGAAGCGAGGCGGCCGAGACGATCTGATGAAGGATACGCGTTACGGAGGAAGGAAAGGACGAGATAAAGATACAAGTGATCAGAAGCGCTTCTTTCTGCGAGAAGGGCATGAGGAGAAAAAGGACCTTGAATTCTCCGACAGGTCCGAACTCTGGAAGACCCTCTCGTCTCTGGACGGTGACCTTGAAGAAGTTGTGTTCGTCCGGATCGTCGTGCGTTCTCGATGCGCCAGTCGTGTGAGGAGAAATGACGATGTTACAGTACAGGAACCCGGTCTTGATGGTGTCGAAAGCATAGTCGAGGCCAGAGTCGTTGAAGACGATTCGGACGAAGGAATTGCCGATGGGCTCCATCTTGTTGTCGAACGTCGGGTAATCGGGCTTGTTGGGCATGAGCGTTGCGACGTGGAAGCAGATGACCTGGATATCGTCCCACCAGGCGTAGCTGTACTCGCCGAAGATTCCGTCCTTGTAGAGGAACGGGATATCCTTCTGCCCGTTGAGCTTCACCACCCGACCGAGACCGTGAACGAAGCGAGTGTAATTCTGGGAACCGTCAACGTTACTGAAGATCTCATTCGCCGTCGTTTGACCTGGACCGACGTAGAGGACACCGACGTCGTGCTTGTCGATGACGCTGTAGTTATCGTCGAGATTGTTGATGGATCGGATGTTGGCTGAGTTGACGACGAGTCGAGGAAGCACGTGCGAAGGTTCCGGGTAGGTGAAGTACTGCTGGGCAATGAAACTCGGATCGATGAGGACTTCCTTTCGGCGTTGAGATGGCGATGCACCCGACCAGATTCCCGACGTCGACGTCCGATCCATCTTGGTCGATGATCCGGATGGCGTCCCAGGGACCGTTCCTCTGATGATGCCTATGATGTTTTCCGAAGTCCGAGGCTGTACAGGAAGAGACAAAAAGGAGGAAGAAACTGGTTCGTTAGTATCTGTACAAATGGTCTCCTTTGGGATCTTGTCATCGTACCTCGGTCACTGAGATGGCGACATCTTCGTCTCTATCCGGCACGAGCTTAGAAACAACCTCAGGGTTTCCGTCGCCCATAAGGACAGCCGAGAGCGAAACAAGGTCGGCTTCGTCGTTTCCTAGTCCGATCAGCGGGACGTTCTCGAGCTTGAGGATCATCGAGACCGTTCCCGAGGGTCGCTTGGTCTCGATCTTGCCCCAACCAGTTCGTTTGTTGGCGTGGATCGTGAGGAAAGCGTTGCCGAGAGCCCAGTGCTTGGTGATGATATCTTCCTCCTCGGTACTCGGGTCGCCTTGAGGCGAAGGCATGACGAGGTCGCCCATGAAAGAGGCGGCTGGTTTCGGATCGGCATTCGAATACGTGTAGCGGTGCAGGAAATCCATGCAGACCTCCGATCGCTCGTCCTCGTCGGTGGGTGAGCGCTTGGCCTGTACGAGCTTGGAAACGATGAACGGAACAAACACTGCTCGTTGCCGAACGGGAAGAGCGAGGAACCAAGGGTAGATGGCTGCATATGCGAAATGGAGGAGATGCTGCGAGGTGACGTAGGCTGAGATGACGGGAAGCGGTTCGGATGATTCGGGCTGGCTCGTGACTGAATCGTGATGAGTAGTGATGATGTTGAGGGCGACGGTGAACACAGTCTCGAAATGGTCGGTGGTGAAGTTGTTATGAAGCGCAGTGTGTTGACTGACCGAGTAGATGAACTCGAGGGTGTGGATGGAGATGGAGATATTGGTGTGCAGGGCAGAGAGCGTCGTCAGGATCTCCGGCAAGTTTTTCGCGAGCGCCGAGCCGAGATCGTGGACCGCCGTCGTAAGGGCCTGGATGCAGACCTTGGCTGTCGTCTCATTGGCGGAAATACCGGCGTGGAAGGCTTTAACGATGCTGGCGTGTTGGGTGGGCGAAAACTGGCGGTGGTAGCTCATGAGAACGTCGAGTGTCTGGTACGCGACCGAAGTCAGATCCGTCTTCTTGATGCCGGTCGGCAGACGCCTCGCGATCGGAAGACCTCCCCCAGGGCCGAGCCAGATGCAGAGACTGTTGAGAAGGTGTTGGATCGAGTCTCGCGAGCGAGGACCGCAGAAAAAGTGTTGATTGATGAGTTGGAGGGGTAAGTACACGAGCACGTACGAGACGAGTTCCCAATCGGACTCGTCGGTCAGAACTTCGATGAGGACCTCGAGGTACTCCGCCACGAGGAGCCAGACGCCCTGCGGAAGGATCGAGCGGTCTTGACTCGGAGAAATGACGCGATCCGGGTCGAACGTGTTCATGCCGTTGGCAGGCGTCGAATCGAGTGGCATCTCGAAAGAAGTTTCGTCCTCGGCGTACCAGAGCGGGTGCTCGACTATGTCCTTCGATGAGCCGAGATCGGGGATTCTAGACCGACTCCTGCTGCCTTCGCGTCTGCTTCGCGAGAAGTTTCTTCCTCGCTCCTCCCTGTCCGACACCTTCTTGAGTGCGTCCGTCGCATCCGTGTCAGTCGTGGGTTGAGCAAGACGTTTCGAACGACCGAGCAGCGAAGCTGACGCAGACGCATCTGGCACCTTGGCCCGGACAAAGACTCGGTGTTGCGTGTCTGCTCGGAGACGCATGAGCCATTGGAGGAGGATGAGACGACCTCGTGGACACGAAGCATGCAGGCGAGGGTGGTGCAGTTGCTCGATGGACTTGCGCGACGGAGATTGGTTTCGGCTTATCGACGGTGACTCGTGAGGCCGGAGGAGCTCGAGCATCTCCTGGAAAATCTCAATCGCTCGCGTCGACGACAGCGAACAGACTCGGTTCTTGTTGACGAGCGAAGTTGTGGAGCCAAAGGTTAGACGGGTGAAGATGGAGATGAGCGCTTGAGATGCTTTGACCGACTTGCAGTTGGCGTGCAAGGGAGGCGTCGGCGTGCGAGATGGAGATGGAGACGTCGAAAGGTTTGGAGCTGCTTGTCGATGTCGAGAGGGCGCACTGAGATTATTGAGATCTGTCAGAGGCGGGGGAGTGGGCGATCGAGCATCATGTAGGAAACTAAGGGAGGAGATCGAAGGCAGGTTCTCGGCCGTACTAGCGATGGGCGAGAGTATGGGGGAGATGGGAGTGCTCGAGTGAGCGAAACTCAAAGTGGGCGAGGAATAATCGCGCCTGCTGGAGCAAGATAGGTGGGAAGACGAAAATACGAAAAAGAGTCAGTTTAGGGCTCGACGCCTGGAATCGTGATGCAACCGACGAGACTCACGATCTACCCGATCCACTACAGCTCGAAGACATCCCAATCTTGACCAAGAATCGCTTGATGAGATCGAAGCTTCCTTGAGACGAATCGGAACTGTACGAGGGACTCTCGGCCTCACCCTCGCCATCCTCCTTGCTCTTTGCCTCCTTGTCCAGCTGCCAGCTCTCGAAGACCGCGGCGTCGATCAAGGTTGCGAACGCAAGCTCCTCGATCTCCGGGATCCTCTCCTTCTCCAGCGTCGACTCGAGCAGGGGAAGTATGACCTCCTCTAACAGCCTCTTGCGGTTCTCGGCTACAAACTTGACCCGGTTGTAGACATGGCTGAAGACGAGATTGGCGGTAGCCTTTCTCGCTCCTGGGTAGAGTTCTCGATGAGGTGCCGGAAGGGGAGATGTTGTGTAGAACGCGTGGATGAGTCTCGAGAGATGGTCGATCCAGGCCGAGTGGAAAGGAAGGCAGAGGTCCTCGACCTGAAACCGCTCGACGACAAGCTTGCAAGCTTCTTCAGAAAGATTTTGGTCGATGTCGAGAAGGAGGAACGTGAGACGCCGGGGAAGTCGGAAGTTGGAATCGTCCGGATTGTGGCCTCGAAGCCGACGGGGTAAGAGTCGAGTCAGGCGAGAGAAAAGGTTGACGACCGATGACTGAGTCAGGACCGATTGGTTGACCTCCCTCTCTCGACGAAGGAGGAAGAGTTTGCCTTCGGGAGACCTGTGGATTGAAGGTCTCGTCAGAGGGTCATGATACGGCGCTGAAGCCTCCACCTTGAACCAGGACATACCGATATTTCTCAATCCAGCACTTTGCGCATTCCATTGTCTCGACCATGATGTCGCCATCCCCAAGGACAGCGTCCATACCTTCCTCTCCTGCGTCTTCTAGAATGTCCTCCAGAATTCTGAGGACCTCTGTATCGACGGCCTGCCACATGTCCGTTTCATCCTCTGACAGATTCGACGTCCGAGCTCGGTTGACGGTCATGGCGGACCGAAGCTGGTGATCAAAAGAGCCAAGTTCGAGTCCCTCGATACTATAGTTCAACGAGTAGTTTGACGTTGAAGGTAGCGAGGAGGGAGGAGGTTCAGTCTCGCCGAAGGCGGCAGGATGCATCTTGGCTCGACGAAGTCGGTAAGCCTCTTGCAACGCGAGACGAATACAGCTACCGACAAAAGTTGGAGGTATGAGGCGTATATCATGATGCAGATATCGGGTCAGCTGAGAGCTATGTGTGTGATGATGGTTGTTCAGGTGGAGACTCACACAACGGCCCCTCTAGTAATGACAACGTCCCAATTCTCTGGCTCGCCCCATTCCTGACTAACGACTCTGCTTCTCTCGCCTGCTCCAGACAAGCAATCTCGAAGTGCGATCCTGAACCTAGCACTATAACCCTTGCCAAAAAGATCCGCCACAAGCAGCCAAGCTCTGTCGCCCGTTTCGCCGCCGATACTGAGCATCGCAAGTAGGAGTCTCACAGACGGAGCGATGATTGAGGGTGGACAGAATGAGGTCCTTGTGAGAGTTTGGAGGAGGAAGATGAAGGATGATGAGAGAGGATGAATCGAGGGTGGAGGGGTCGAAACGAGGGGGAGATGCTGATGATGAGGTGGAGGAGCGTAGTTGAAGTTTGTGCCCGAACTGGAGGCAGTCGAAGTGACTGGAGATAGAGGGGTCGAGGATTGGATCTTGCTCGGGTTGCTGCTGCTACTCAGTTGGTTCGACGAACTGCCGAACGTAGTGGAAGTCGTTGGGGGTGCCTTCTTGGATATACTCCGACTTCTGCTCACGCTTCCACTTGCTGGCGAATCTTTCGAGGCTGTAGATCCACCTGTGACCCCACTCGCAAGACGGCCGAGCCGTCCTCTGATGACTTGGCCTGCGTTCTCCCTCATGATGTCGAGCAGACCGAGTCCTTCGGGTTGGTTGACGCTGACTTCGGAATCTCGCCTCGGCTTTTTGATGGTGTAGACCTCGACCGTGTCCTCTTGAGGTATCGCCGTGTCCAGGGTCGAGGTGAGCTTCATGCCAGCCCAGGCAAGGTGACCCGAGACAGCGACGATGGAGTAGAGGTCGGAGGGGGAGAAGAGAGAGGTCCTGTTCTGGATGATGAGTCGCAGCAGTTCGAGCGTCTTTTCCAGGGCCGGCAGATGTTGATGAGGCGTTCGGGGGGACTGTAGAGGTATGGGACTAGTCAGCCGATGCGCCTGACCTATCGTCGTTGCTTCCCTTCAGAGCCAGGTGCTTTGGAAATCCGCGAAAGATGCCGTACTCACTGTTCCTAAGGGCAATGTCTCCAGAACCGATACATCAGTGGCAATCTCCACCTCCCATGCTCGCTGTAGATCCTCTTGCCAACTCTTGAGGGTCCCTACAACCTCGCTCCATTCGCCCCACCCGTCCCAGGTGCCTCCTCCTCCTTCTACCAGCGCCCTGAGGCATCGAACTCTGGCCTCGATGTCTTCGAGTCCAGACTCCCTCCTATCGACGACGAGCTTGAGGAAGGAGCCGAGATCGGCGGGGGGAATGTCATTGGAGGGGAACAGATCCTTCGGCGAGGACAGATAGGTCGAAAGCAAATCAAAACCAGCGAGACGGACGAACAAGGGAGAGGTGGTGATGAGGAGGGTGCAAAGGATTCTCAGCAGGGCAGGAATGAGATCGTCTGGCTGAGAGAGCACAAATGTAGATTTGGAGGAAGTCGAGGACGCGCTGGAGGAGGTGGCCCGGTCCGAATCGATGGGAGGAAAAAGGTCGTAGAAATTCGCCGCATGTGACACCTTCCGAGTGAGAGCCCTGGTGAGAGCCTCAACCTTCCCTGCGTCCTCCCATCTACCAACCTCTGCTGCGCAACAGTCAAGAAGGGCTCGAACGACAAGGTGGGCATCGGTCGTTTCCAGCTGCTCTCGCTCCTTCTCGGCACGTTCCCGGTTGGCCGCGGAAGACGATTGCCTAGCGAGGCTGTCCGTCGACAGGGAAGGGGGAGAGAAGAGGGAAGGCTCTAGATACGACTGTGACGGTTGAGGTTGCGGTGGATGAAGCGGGGAGTGGGTAGGACGAGCTGGATGGTGATGCTGTGAATCGTGAGTTCCCGAGGGAGGGAGACCAAGCCTTTTGAGGGTAGGGGAAACGGTCCTTCGTCCAAACAGATTGCCCAAAAACGTGCCTAGGTGACGAGTTCAAGACAAGGTGGCTGCTCAGCTTAAGTCCAGCGATGCTTGTCTCGCGGCCAACGAACGACCGGTCAAAAAGAAGAGAGGAGGGCAAGATGGGCGACGCAGCGCTGATCCAGGAGAGTAGTCATTACGCTCGGCGAAGGACGGACTCGGACAGGATCGAAGGGAGATCTCATGACTTACTACGAGGGATTTCTGGAGGATCTACATCACGTTCCCGAGATGAAGAAGAGGCTGAGCCCTTGACTACAGGGGGGGGCATCGCGACGGAAGGGCAGGGACGGAATGGGTGATGCTAGTATCTCTCAGACCTGATGATGAGTTTGGAGGAATGATGAAACGCTGGTTGGTTGTATGGTGAGACGGTGTTTGTTGACGTGATAAACGCCCCCCTTGACTCGATGTCAGCTTGAGGGAGAGAGAGAGATGTAGACGAGAGGATCGGAAGAAGAGGAGAAGACGAGAGAGAGGCTTCTCTCTCTTCCCCTCGAGAGACCGTCCAGAGAGCCTCGACCTCGCACACCTTCGGCCGCCTTTCTCCTCCTGGCTATCCATCTTGCAGAGAGTTCTCTCTTCCAGATCAAGATGTATAGGTATCAGACCACTCCCTATTCATTTTCATCCTATCATCCTACTACATTCCCACAGGCCATGTCTCCCATCCTTCCACGCCCCGTCTCATCTCTCAGCCCATCACGACCTCGATTGATATCCTTCTGCTACTCAATCCAATCAGTCGCACTCAATCGTCTAAAAATTTTCTCATTACATTCAGCATTCATTTCATCCGTTCCAACTAATCCTGGTCCCAATCCGGGTTCTGCTTTGGCTGCGGATCAAGAACCAAATGCATCGTTCAGCATTGCTTCTTTGCTACCAAACGAGACAGAGAGACAAAACGTTCACTCACCGCAGCGATACCGGCTTGCTTGGCAACGATGATCGAGTCGACCCTAAGGACAGACACGGCGGCATCGGTGGCGAGCTTGATGGCATACGATTTGGGTGCGAGCGGGTCCAGAATCGAAGGCCCGACAGTGGACAGAGTACCGTTGCCGTTGCCCTGTTCAACGATTTGATAGTGCCAAAAGGGCGGAGCGGAACATCAGCAAGCAGGCTCGCTCCCTCCTACCGGACTAGAAGCGGAAAGAACGACCACTCACGTCGATGTCGACTCCAACATCCACGCCTCCCTCGCCGTGGGCCTTGTAGAGCGCACTGATAACCTCGCTAGCGTCAAGTCCAGCGTTCTCTGAGAGTGTTCTTGGGACGACCTCGAGAGCCTCAGCGAACTTGCGGATTCCGTGCTGAGCCAGACCCGGAGTCTTGTCTCCAAACTCGCCGATCCGCTTCGCCAGCTCAATCTCCGATGCACCAGCACCCGGAATCAGTCGACCGTCCTTGAGCAAACTTCTAACTGTGTTCACTCCGTCGTCCACACTTCTCTCCAGGTCGTCCAAGTGGTTGGCGGTCGCTCCTCGGAGCACGATGGTGGCCGTTCGTGTTCGCTCAGACTCCTCCTGTCGGAGCACCGTCACTCGGTCACCTCCAATCTCGATCGTCTCGAGGACATCGACGTGGCCAGCCTCCTCAGCCGTTGGGGCACCCACTCGTGCCAGAGGAGTCGCCCCACAGACTCGGCAGAGTCGTCGAAGGTCGAATTTCGAGAGAACCTTGAGGACAGCGATGCCCTGTCGGTTGAGGTAGTGAAGGGCGAGATCTCCGATACCGGATCCAGCAATGATGAGCTTGACTCCGGAGTCGGCGATCTCCTTGAAAATCTATATAGGTGGCAAGCAACGCAGTCGGGGACGGAGCATGGTAAGCGATAGATTAAGAGGGCCGAGGGTGTTGCAAGAGAAGACCAACGTTCTCCATCTGCTTCTCCTCTCCCTTGGTGAAGTCGAGCATCTCGTTGGCGTTCTTGAGGAGGACAGTGGCCTTTGTCTCGGTCTGGGAGATGTCGAGACCGCAGGTGTAGACGGCAACCTTCATCGAGGTGCCCTTCTTGATGATACCTGGGAGTGCATACACGCGTGATCCGAGGGGTAAGATGAGTCTGCCGTTTCATCTCTCGGTTGATTCCCAGTCGACAGTCGACTCACCATCAGGCTCTCTTCCAAAGACCATACCCCGCACGACTCGACTCTGGCTTAACGATCCACCAAGAATCTTGACCACTCGGACGGCATCGACGCTGAAATCTTTTGGGTTCTTTGGCATCACGGCGAGGGCGGCCTCGGCGACAAGGTCGGAGAGGAAGGCCTCGTTTCCGGGCTGCTTCGAGGCAATAGAGGGAGATATCGACTTGGAGAGTGTGTCGAGAGAAGGTGGCAGAGGAAGGTCAAGCGACTTGAGAGCTAACGTAGGAGCAGGGAAAGAACACGACCGATCCATGAGCTGAACGGCTCGACAACAAGTCTCGAGACATCCTTCCTTTACGCACTCTCAATTTCCTCCCGGCACTTTTCCGCAGCGAGTTCGTATCCAAGGATGACCTACAGGCAATCAAGCGAGGGTTGTATGAACGTCAACGCGAGGAATCACGCCCAGAACGTGCGGTCGGTTGCACACGTACCTCAGTGGGATGCAGTCCCATGACAAGCAGATTGACGGCCTGCTTCAGCAGCTCTCCGGCGAAGATGAGGACAAAGTTGGTACCATCTCCGTTCTGTACGAGCAAAGACGTCAAGCCGTGAGCAGAGAACAAAGAACGATGTGTTCAGCAAATGCCGATCCTCAGCTTGGACCAATCGCTTCTCAGTGCACGTACCTCGGCCTCTTGAGCTTGAGAAGCACCGACAAGAAGCTTGGCAGCAGGGTGAACGACCTCGATTTCGCGAATGATAGTAGCGGCGTCCGAGGTAACAAAGAGTCGAGAAAGATGGTTGATGATGAGCTTGTTTCGACCTGATCAAGGAGATTGAGGGCGAGGGGAGGACAGTCAGCACGACTCAATACTATCTATGTTTTTTTTTGGCCTCGACGCAACCATACACGCGTAGACGCGTCATGAGACTGAAGCAGTGAGCGGGTCGAGCTCAGAGGGATTCAAGGCTGTGAATCGTTGGTCTAGGTATCGTCCACGAGCAGCAAGTGAGGAGGTTGACACCCAACGCAGTCGGGAATTACGCGGTATATCTCTCGAATGGGATGGCAGGCAGTCCTCTGTGCCCATGACGGCGAACGTAGAACGGAACAAGCAGAGGGGTGTCATGAGGTTTGGATTGGGCTCACCGTTGGGTCCGAACGAGGTCCTGACAATCTCGCTGAGCTCCCCAACGGCTTCGATGTTCCTGAGGACGGCTTCCTCGAGTCCGGAAAGATGCTATGTGGAGAGAAGATGAACATGGGAGATGGTGGGAGGAAAGAAGCAGAGGGAAATCGAGGCAGGGACAAGGAAAAGAAAGCGAGGGTGAGTGCGATGGACATGATGAAACTGAGTTGGAGGTCGAGATTACCTTTGACCCGTCCTTGAAGAGACCGGTCTGAGGTCTGGGCACTTTAAGCGACATGGATGTGGGTTTGGCGAGATGTCGAACGAAGTTGATGGCGAGGAGGTGTTTGGCTCTGGTTCAAAAGATGAGAGGGCCCTCCCATTCGCTCCAAGGTTCACCCTACACCAATCGATCTCGTCTGTCTTTGTTCGATCCATGGCGTCATCTGGGTGAGATGATCTGCAAGTGGCCATTCCAAGTGTACAGTCATGGGAGGAAGAGCACAAAATGAAAGATGAGAAAATGTCATAAATCCTTCAACGTCACCCAAATCTCCCCGCAGCAAACTCGAGTTCAACATCCATCTCCTTCTCGCCTCTGCCTTCTCGTTTCTTCTCCTCATCGCATGGACGCAGAGTATACCGAACAAGGCGCTCCACTCATACCGCCAGCATATGAACGACCCTCGCTAGACTCTGATGGCCCAGAGGGAGGAGAGCGCCATGATCTGGTCAGCCAGTCTCCCTTCGCTTCCTTTTCCTTTACTCTCACTCAGCTCACTCTCCTTGATCTTCACTCGGCGTTATCGTCACCCTTGCTCGCTCCACCCTTCTATCTATTCCGTCAGCCGTTCCTCGTCCCACTCTCCCACTCCCATCCACTCCTCTCCGCGTCCAACCCTTCATCTTCCTGGGACCCAGACGCGTTCCTCGTGTCCCGCTTGCCCATTCCACTGGACGAACTCCGCTCAGAACTACGCGCGTACCTCGCAACGCTCAAAGAGGAGCTTGTAGGCGTTATCAACGAAGATTATGAGGACTTTGTAGGGCTCGGAACCGGCCTGAAGGGTGAGGGAAAGCGGCTGGAGCGAATCACTGGTCCTCTTCTCAGTCTCAAGGAAGACGTCGAGGTGAGCTCGTTTGTGCAAATCGTTAGGCTACGATGTCTGCTGATGATTGACCGTCCACACAGGATGTTCGGTCTTCACTTATCGTCAACGAAGAAGCTGTTGAATCAAAGCTGGCTGAACGAGCTCAACTTCGAGACGAAAAGGTACCTTACTCGATGTCCCTCTACGTTTCCCCGTATCTGGAGGGTCGACTAAACTTTTTGTTTTTCTACACACGAATCGATGTAGAATCTACTTCAAGTTCTACTTGACCTGACGGATTCGTTGACTCGGTCCGAGACCCTTCTTTCCCTTGCGCCTCCTACATCCAACGATGCATCCTCTAACATCCCCTCAACATCATCAAAATCGATCCGTATGGAAGCTTCTGGTGGTATCATAGGATTGGAAGGGGAGGAGAAGCTCGTCGCGAGGGTCGCTAGTGAATACACGAGATGCCTCTATCTCACAGAAAAGGCTCGGAGGGAGAACTGTGCCATCGTTGGAGAGGTTGAATGGGTATGTTCTGTTTTTTTTTTTTTTGTGCAGCTCATCATGCTAATACTCGCGGTGCCTCATACATCTGCAGCGAATCGAACGCATACGCAATACCCTCAACCGGGACCTCGATCACCTCTTTTCCGATACGTTATCGTCTCTCTCCTCTTCATACGGAGTCACCGACAAGACTAGGGAAGTCCTCAGTCAATGCCTCAAGACCTATCAGCTCATCGGTGGCTGGCGGGACGCCGAGGATCTCTTCAGACGTGAAACGGTTCGACCGATCGTCCGAAAAGTGATTAAGGGACTCGTCACTTCCTATTGTCAAACACCTACCTGAGCATCGCAATGGCCCAAATCCCTGACTCGTTGTTCCTGCCGTTCTGTATAGATTGTCTCGGCTGACGCTCTGCATGATGTCAGCTCTCCTGCTGTTCCTCAAACACCCTACGGGTCGCTGAAAGGTAATCCGTTTTCATCTCCCCTTTCTTCGCCTACGACGCCTCGCCTTCCTCAAACACCCAAATCCGCCCATCCCATCTCATCTCCCCTCGCCCATACCGTTAAGGATCCAGACGTGGATCCATTCGATCTTCCCATACCCACAACCTCGGCCTCATCAGTTACCCTCTTCAACAATGACACCTCTCCACTCGCCATCCTACTCACCCGACTACTACGAGGACTAGAAAAGGAATGTGGTGTCGTGCTCGATGTGGCAGAGAAACTTCGCAAGGTCGACAAGCGAGGCGGACTGGAGGAAAGTATGTTTGTCGCAAAGAAAACAGGTCAGAACGATGCCGGGTTCGAGCTATTTGGAAACGTCATCTGGAAAGAGGTCGGGGAGCGATTGATGGATGAGCTAGGAAGCGTCATCTTTGCTGCTGGGCGACCAGACGAACTTCATTACGTGAGTCGAATCTGTCTCCCTCGCGTTCCTTAGAGCGAGTTCGATCTCAAATATCCTTTTCTCGACGTTGTCTACACCTCAGCACTACACACTCCTGCAAAGCTTCTTGACTCATCTCGAGACAAACCTCGCACCCTCTCTCCCTTCTCTACTCCAAATGCGCTCGACGCCGACGTACCGAGCCTTCTCGAATCGTTGGCAGCTTCCCGTTTACTTCCAACTCCGACTCAAAGCCATTGTCTCGGATCTCGAGGACAGCCTGAGACAGGAAGTTGTGATCGACAAGAGAGGGGTTGGTTTCGAACTGAAAGCTTCAGCATCGGCGTTACAGGCGATTGAAGGCTGCTGGAAGGAGGATGTCTATCTTGGAGAGGTTGGCTGGCGGTTCTGGAGGCTGACATTGCAGGTGCGTCTGATCCGGCTTGCAGTTGTTCTCGTCTTGCTGTGCTGGTAGTCATCTCTTTTGGTATCCGCATCATCCTCGTAGATTATCAGTCGTTACAGTTCCTGGCTCGACCGAACCGCGCCTTCGCCCGATACAGCATATCCACCAACTACTGCAGTCCCTTCAGCAAACCCTCAAGCCCGGACTCCGGCAACTTCTGGCCGTTCGACGCCTTTGCCGTTTGCTTCGCTTACTTCCTCCACCGTCTCGACACTCTCTTCGCTCGGTCTCAACACTGCAAACGACCTGCCTGCTCTCTCAACGGACCCGAACGTTTTGGCTGAAGAGGAAAGGAAAATCCAGGTCGCGGCGGCAGTCATGGGTGATTTGGGCAAGTTTGAGAATGCGATCTGGGGGGTCTGGAGACGTAGAATCAGCATGATGATGCAGGAAGACGGCTGGGATGAGGATCTCGACGATGACACAACCGATGAGGATGAAGAGGATTCTCACAAAGGACCTGAAGGTGTGTAGCCAAACTCTGGAAGCGTGAGAAGATAGCGGACCCTAGCTGATGATCTTGCTTTGCTCTCGATCACACACACTCTTTGCTCAGCCATCCTGTCCTCTACCCTTTCTAGTCTCACACAATCTTTCGTCCCTTCGTTGACATCGCTCATTGTCATACATTTCATCCGATACTGTTCCGAACCTCTACGCCTGATCCGATCGATATCATCGCAGTATCGATCTACATCATCCAACAAGAGCCAGGCACCCAAGGAGGCCAGCTACTGGGTCGCAGGCGTCTGGGATCCTGTCAAGGCTTTCTTCAAGGAGGGAAGTGGCGTGGGAAGGGGTCTGAGAGAAGATCGGGGCAAGGAGATTGGCCAGGAAATCGTGAAAGGAGTCCTGCAAAGGTGAGCATCGGCTCGTCAGCTCTTGCCTATGCCCTGCACCACGACCGACCAATAGATGACTGACTTGCTCGATGCCTAACCAGGTACATCTCAACGTTATCGTCAATCCGGACGCAAGAGTCGTCGCTAAAACGGTACCGGTCATCAAAACCAAAAGCATCATCCGCGTTCTCTCTCTTCTCATCGTCTTCGTCCGCTGCATCGACGGTGGCAGCTGCCGAACAAGAAAAGAAGGACGAAGAAAATGTCAAGGCTCAGTACGTGCTCGACATCGATGGCCTTAGAATGGGCGCAAAGAAGCTCGGATTGGGCTTGGGCGAGGACGGAGAGGCCGAGGGGTGGGACGAAGCGAAGGCGACTGCTCAGGGTGGGGACGGTGAAGGAGAGTAGGCGTTTGTGTGCTCGCGTGGCGAGGGATGGTATGCTTCTGTGATGACGAGAGATTCCGACCTCGGTAGCGGGACGTGCAACATGCAAGCTAGAGGGATGAGCACGCAGAAGGCAGGGCAGTGATGGATCGACATGAGGCATCCGCAAAGGCACGGGAGCTAGGTAACTGATGAGGACAGATTGGCGGGCTGGTAGGAGGGAAAGAGGTTGAATTTCGGCCATGTCCCTCCCTCTGTCTCCCCTTCTCAGGCCACGGAGGAGAGCGATGGGGGCGATGCGCTCATACCCGACGCGATCAAGGTCTCTTGACTCAAAGATGTGATGGTAGGATGTCTCTTGACTTGCAAGAATAAGACAGGAGCAAGAGAAAGAAGGAGAATAATGGGTGATATGAGGACAAGGAGTTGATGGAATGGGAAAACGAGGTTGAGGCGAACGTCGACCTCGCTCTTGATCGTCTTGCCTCTTTAGCCAGCCTCGACTCGCCTCCGACAACACGTATCCGGACAAGACTTGCAACAAGTAGGGATGTCAGCTGGTGAGTCTGGTACTGGACTGGGGGTGATGACTTGGAAAAGAGGGAAGGAGGGGAGAGGGGGGGAAAGGAGAAAAACCCTTAGGAGGTGGCCGAGCGGTCTCCCCCGCTTCCCCTTCTCTCTTTCTCTTTCTCTCTCTTCCTCTCTCTTTCTCTTCTTCCAACATTCCCTACTCTTCTGCTTCTTCCCAAATCTCCTTCCTTAAACTACCCTGCTCACTGTCCCCCACAGAGCTACCCAACAATACACGCCCGAGACTGATGAGGACTCCATGACCGCCTTGTGCTCACTGCATCTCTTCCTGCCTTTGCTTCTCCCATGTCCCTCCTCTCGACCACGGATCCTCGTTCCCCTCATCTAGCCGAACTAGCGGGTTCTCATACAGTCGGTGCGTACCGCAAAGTCCTCCCTTCGGCAGACCACCGTGCCATGTCACCACATACAGAACAAGCACCCGACGTGCACAAAGACAAATCCATCCTCCTTATCGTCCTCGTTCAACGCGTACACTCCACCTGACTGATCACTATCCCATCTCGCTCATCAGCCAGAGCGATCTCTGCCTGTGCGAGATGCCGAAACCGAAAGAGCAAGGTACGCGATCGACTTTCTTTCCTCTTTGTCCTTCTCCTTTCATCTCCTGCGTGACATTTTTCGTGGGCTCCAACTGTGATCGCTACCTCTCGCTTGAACGAGCCGTATCTTGCCATCCTGCCTGCGGCCTCCAGAGAAGTTTACTGACTGGTTCATCCACCCGCGTTATACCATTCTATTTCACATATCTGAAATTAAACCTCTTCCCTTGACCCGCTTTCGCCATTTTACCATTTCATCAAACTCACACAGTGTGATGGGAAACTACCAGCTTGCGTCAGAATCGTTCCATCATCTTGTTCCTCATTGTACCGTCCTTCACACTCACCGCTCATTACTTCCTCTTTCTTAGAGCGCCTGCGTAAAGGTAATAGAAAACTTGATCATGGTACATCTTACTGCACCTCATTCACCCTCTTGAACTTTGCCCTGCATCGATAGGCCAAAGTGGAATGCGTCGGTTTCGACGCCGTCTCGAAGAAGAACGTCTCGAGGAGGTTGGTCATCCGATCTCTTCTTTACTACAGCGCTTGAGCTGACTGCTTTTGCCTCTTGTTTGAACTGTAATAGCTACCTCTACGAGCTTGAGCAGGAGATCCTTGTTCTGCGAAGGGAGCTCGCTGCCCGAGACGCAGGCGCGACACCTTCCGGACCCGGACCTGCCCTCCCATCCATCAACCAGGGCTACGCCCCTCCTCCTTCAAGCTATGGCCCTCCTTCAGACCAATATTCACCTTACTCGAATCAGCCTCCTCCGCTCCCTTACTCCGACGATCGTCATCAGCCCCATGCTTCTTCCTCCCAAAATTCGCCGCCATATCCCAATTTTTACAGCGACTCGAACGGCAACCAGCAAGGAAATTTCTCTCAGCAAGACGCACCGTTCGATACAAGTCCGTATCAGCAACAACGGCATCCGCTTTCTCAGGGTTACGTGCCCCCCTTCCAACCTTACGGACAGCCAAGCGACTCGCACCCCGCGGCCATGGACCAGCAACAAATAGGTGGCACCCAGTCAGAGGGCTCACCTCATACCGTCAGCGGAGGAGGAAGTGAGAGAGGCAACGGAGCGCCGAGGGATATGGATAGTCTGCTCAACGGCGTCGGGTTTGCAGGCGTTCAAAGCGGAGAGACTAAGTTTATGGGAAGCTCATCTGGCAGTCAGTCAATCTCTCTCATGCTTGCTTTTCAGGACCCTTCGAGCTGATCATAGACATCGGGGTGCATGATCATGGATCACAGTCTCGCTTGCCCGAATGGTGCTTTCGTCCGTTATGAAAACGGGTCCCGCTGGCGCGACTCATCCGAACTACAACCCTTCATCTGCTGGTACCCCCGGATCGCAGAACTCGCCGAACCAAAGCTCTCAGTCCCAATACGAGACTTCCAGCCATCAGAATCACGCTGAAGCCGAGGCACTCGACGCTCTAGCCCAGCTCGCTCAACAGCCTGAGTTTACCAACGCCTCTCCGTCTGGCGCCCACCCTGGCGACCCTGAAGGTAACGGAGCTCAAGGAGCAAGTGCTGTTTTGCCAGCAACTGAAGGTAGCGATCGTGGGGCGTCGGGCTCGGCAATGGGAAGGAAGAGAGTCAAGATTCCGGCGCTGCCTCCACGCGCTGCGATTGAAAGGCTCTTGGAGGTCGGTTTAGTATTCTCGATCGTCGATGCGAGCTACCGGGCTGATGTCGATAGTTACTTCTGTCAATTGAACAGGTCTACATCGAGTATATTCAATTCCACTCTCCGACGCTTCATATGCCTACTTTCCTCAAGCAGGTAAGCTATCGCGACTGCTGTTCGACCTTTGCCATCTTTTCGTCCTTTCCACTGAACCAATCGTTTTTCCGGTCTAGCTTGATACCGTCCTCGACGAGCCCGAGCGAGCAAATGAAGAGGACCTCTTTTTCGTCTTGATGTTCCTTGGTTCGTCCATCCGCTCTCTGTTGACTGCACATCATACGCTCGCAAAGCTTATCCGTACCTCTTCTCTTCTGTGCTCATGTAGCTCTCAGTACGATGGCTCTTTCTCGAAACCATGACCCCACATCCGAACTCAGAATGTCATCCGAAGCGTTCCATTCGGAAGCCATGAAGCACATCGACGTCATCCTCGCGAGCTCCAACCATGTCGGACTCCAAGGTGTCCTCCTATGCTGTCATGCAAGTATATGAACCTCTGGATTGAGTTCACTCGAAGCATAACATCGCTGATACTTCTCTTCAACGACCGTCTACAGTACGCTCTCTTCAATCCCGGACGAGGCAGTATCTGGTACCTGATCGGCATGGCGATGCGTCAATGCGTCGAGTTCGGTTACCATCACGAGGCACCTGCTGCTGCGAGTGCGAGCCCTTTGGAGGTCGATATCAAGCGACGGCTGTTCTGGATCACGTACAAAGTCTGTCCCGCTCCGTCTTTGCTCTTGTTAGCCACATCCTACTCACGCCGTTCATCCAACCTCTACAGCTCGAGCGTCAGCTCTGCTTCAATCTGGGTCGGCCTCCTATGATTTCTGACGAATTCATCAACTGCCCAGTTCGTTCCTTCTATCTGGTCAGACTCCGTATCGCCTCATGACCTTCAGCCATATAACCTCTGCGCTCGCTGTATACAGTATCCATCTCTTCTCGACGACTCCCATATCACTCGGACCGCTCTCTTGCCTGGGCCCTCTTCCCCGTCGAAGCAAGTCAATCGACACGTCATTGTCATTCGCCGCATTCAGTCCGAGATTCAGCGACGGCTTCACCGAGTCAACCCAGGCGGCGGATTTGAGGACGAGAGTGGAGAGAATGGGCTTGGCCTCAAAGGACCGCCAGGTCAGGAGTGGATGGACTCAATGCTGGAGCGACTCAAGGTTTGGCTGGGAGAAGTACCCACGGCCGAGAGCAGCTCAACGAGCGCCGAGCAATGGGCTGTCATGTTCCACAGTACGTCTGACGCCTTAAATATCCTCTTTGTTTCTGGTTCAGAATGCTGATTTTCTCGCTCCTTATGATAGACTCTGTTCTTCTCCTCTTCCGACCTAGTCCGGCATGCCCCCGACCTACACGAGCTGCCCTCTCAGCTTGTCTCCGATCATCAAGCTACCTTATTCGAATCGTTCGTCGGATGTACCAGGCCAACAAAATGAACTATCTCTGGCTGGGTGCCCACACCCTGTTCATGGGTGAGTTGATCCCCTCGCTCGAACGTACGGGCGGGTACAAAGGCTGAACATACTGATTCGCTTGCCGATCGCGCAGCTGGAATTACTTACCTGTACAGTCTCTGGAATGTCGCCCTTGGAAACATCGACGATCCACCTTCGCTCCAAGAGAGCATGGCCGATATTCAGTCTTGCTCGAGTGTCCTTCAGGCTCTTTCATGTAAGAGCATCAACGACCTACGTTGCACCGAGAGACTGCATGCTCATCTCTTTCTTTCTTTCTTGGTTCGCTTCTTTGGTCTGATCCCGTCACAGTCAACGTCTCATCCTCTGCCGCGTGTCGAGAAACTTTCGAGATCCTCTCGACCGCCGTACTCCGAAGATTGACGGACGATCAAACCAGTAGTTCGACGCCTTCGTCAGCGTTCCCCCTCAACTCAGATTCGAACAATCAGGGTTCTTTCAACCTTATGCAGCAGAACCAATCTCAGCATAACGGATCGAGTGGTCAAACGTTGGTTGGTGGAATGTCCAACTCGTCGTCTGCCGGCGGAAGTCCTTACTTCTCTGGACACGGGCAGCAATTCGCGGACAGCAACGAACGGGGAGGCGAGCAGATGACACAAGCCCAGAGTAGAAACGATGGAGAAAACATGATGGTCGACAGGGTTGAGGCGGGTGGTGTAGTAGGTGGTGGAGCGAATGGCCGAAAGCACGGTGACCTCGACAACGGTGGGAGCGGTAATGGAAAAGGTCGATCCAATGAGGACGAAGCGAGAAGGGAGAGTACGGGAGGACCTCTCAGCTTACCCAAAGACCTTCAAGGGATGGACGATTTGTTCCTCAACCCACTTGGTACGTCCAAAGTCGTCAATCAGCCTCTTACCTTTTTTTCGTGGAATAACTCGACTGACGACTGGGCATATTTCTGTATCGTCGTGCCTTCTCGCGTCCCCACGCTTCTCCTTGCAATCATTTCCTCCTTCCTTTTTTCACATCTCAAGGTGCAGCGATGGGTATCTGTGAACCTCACTCTCAAAATCCCTTTTCTTTCGACCTTTCCTCCTCAAACGGTGGTAGCAACATGGAATCTTTTGATTTCGAATCTCTCATCTCTTCACCTACCATGGTCGGTGGTATCCTCCCTCATCAAAACTAAAAACAACATATAAAAAAGAAGAAGAAGAAGAAGAAGAAGAAGAAAAGGTCCTGTTCTCAAAAGCGAACGAGGATGTTGGGCGAGTGGACAACTTTTATTCAGTTGCTTCATCAATGGAGAACGACCTGTCTCTTTACAACCTTTTCTTCCTTCTCCCCCCCCCCCCCCTTCATCACTCCTCCCTTGGACGACAAATTGGGACATCCGTCACTTGTCACACAGTCTGTAGCGTGTCGTCCCCTCCCCCCCTGCCTTTTCTCACCTCTCGTTACCCTCAGCAATCTCATTCCTCCAAATCTCAAATGACGACATCTTCTTCTTCTCCCTCTTGTTTTTCTTTTCTTTTCTTTCTTCCTTCCTTGCGAACCTTCTCCTTGTTTGTCTGTTTGTTTGTTTTTCTTTCTTTCTTTCTTTCTTTTTTTCACGTCCATTCATGAATGTACGCCCTTCCTGAAAAGATTTCTTCCGCCCCCCCCCCCACCCCCCATTCCCTTTCCTTCTGACGTTCTCTTTCTTTTTCTTTTCTTCTTCTTTTTCTTCTTTCGGTTTTTTTTCCTTTCGTTCCCCCCCAATCATCTCCACCTTCTTTCGTTTACCCCCCCTCCCCCCCCCCTTCCCCTTCCCCTTCCCCTTCCCCTTCCCCTCCCCAATCTTGCTCTTTTCTTCGAAGCACGAACACGTTTCTTTTTCTCTCTCTCTCTCTCTCTCTTCTTCTTCTCTTTTACTTGATCCGGATGACATCTTCTAATCTCACGTTTGATTGGTTTCGTGCTTCTTTTTTTTCTTATCTTTATCTTTTTTTTCTTTTCTTGCAAACGAAGTCATCACCAAAACAGACTGCAACAGATTACTCGCCTGGTCAATCGTATGCAGAGTAATGATTCATTCAGCATTAAGTACGTGTTTATGAGAGTGAGAGAAACAAAAAGTTTGGAGCGGGGAGGGGGGGGGGGGGGCTTGGTATCGCAGGAGACCAAGGCGGAAAAAGGTAATGGAGAGGTCTGTCTGTACAGGAGTCAAGTGCGGGGTGTATGACGTTTGAGGTTCGATGAATTACGAGTAGGCCTTCTGCTCAGATGATGAAGAAGAAGAGTACATGACATCAGATACAGTTCGTATGGCATGGGAGGCAGTCAGTCTCACCTTGATCTCATCCTTGTATCGAGCCTCAATGGCCTTTCGTTGAATCTTCTGGGCAGCTGTGACGAGTCCGCTTTCGGGCTGGGAAATTTTTGAGACAGACAGACACGTCAGTCCAGGTAAGAGCAAGGGTCGACTGTGGAATGTCATGAAAAAAAAAAACAGAGCGGACGTACCGTCCACTCATCTAGCGTCAAGACGACGTTTGACATTGTTTCCATCGCACTCAAGCTTTCCTTCTTGCCGGTCGAGTTGACTTCAGCGAGGACAGCCGAGCGGACCTTGGAATCGACGATGGCGGCCTGTGGGTTCTGTGGGAATTCGGGATGGTTCTTGAGGAAATTGGCAAAATTGATCTCGTGCTAAAAAAAAAATAAAAAAAAAAAAAAAAAAAAAAAAACGGTCAAGCGCAAAGAAAAGACTTCGTCAGTAAGAGTACCCTGTGAGGCTTTTACGTGGCACCAAGGAGGTTTGAATAGCATACCGGGACGACGACGGCGATTGGCTTTGCGTAATCGGACGAGCCAAAGATGCACATGTTGCCGATCAACCCATTCGACTTGTAAATCGACTCTGGTGATGAGAAATCCGTCAGTGATCACTCCAGATACAACTCGACTGTCAAGCGCGAGAGTATTCTCACCGAGCTTCTCCAGAGCGATGTACTCTCCTCCACTCAATTTGATCAGGTTCTGTGGACACGCCGAACTGGATCAGACCAGGAACTATCGATACCCATACGGAGCAAGAACTGTCGTACCTTGATTCTGTCGATGACGGACAGCGTTCCATCGGGATTCCATTGACCAACGTCTCCAGCTGGAGTGAGATGGGAACATGGGCACCAGGCAAAGTGAGTTGGTTTCAATCGCCGATGCAATCGGTCGTGTCAGTCCAGGTCACTCACTCTTGAACCATCCATCGGAAGTGAAAGCCTCAGCATCAAGATCTGGTCGCTTGAAGTAACCCTGGAACAACGAGGGACCTCGGCAGAGAATTTCTCCTCTCGGCGGGTTCGATGTCGAGAGATACCCTGCATCCTTAACATCAACAAGCTTTATGACACGAGAAAGACATGGGCGCAAAGATTGGAATCGTCGATACAGGGCCACGTAAGATTGGGAGGTCTCGATGTACGGACCTTGATCTCTATACTAGGCATGGGCACACCTGCAGGCCCAAACGAGAAAAAGTCGGGTGGAAGGACAGTGCACATGGCGACTGTCTCTGTGCAACCCAGACCTTGGAGAACAGTGACGATGGTCGTGGTGAGGAATTCTTGGGTACTCCTCGACATGGCAGCTATCGATCGAAAGGGACGGGAGAGATTAGGTTCTCTTAACCTCCGGCGGAAAGCGGGGATTCCATGACACGTACCTCCTCCACTGAGAGCATATCTCAGCCTTCCACCAGTTTGAGCTTTGACTTTGTTAAAGACGACAGCATCGGCAATTGCGGGAATGAGAGGGATGCCCCACTTGATGGCAGCAAGCTTGGCAGCATAGGCGATGTTGAAGACGGTTCGGACGATGATCGACGACGCAGCTATCTTGGCTGTCACTCCTTTGCGGATAGCCTCCCACTGAAGAGCAAGCAGTATCAGAGCGCGAGCAAAACAGAGTCCATTGAGCTACGCCGGGCAAACAGAGAACTTACGACAGCAGGAACTCCGCACATGATGGTCGGCCTGCACTCGGCGATGTCTCCCTTACAGTTCCGAACACTAGCGTCGGTCAAAGTCTTGACTCTTCCGTATCCAATTGGCATGCCGACGAACATCCAGCTTAACTCGACGGCGAGCTCGAGGATATGTGCGAGTGGGAGGTAAGCGAGGTAGCGGTCGGTTTGCTCAAAGATTTCGTAGAGAAGGTGATGGACAGCTCCGACGGCGGCAACCATGTTGGCATGCGTGAGAACGACACCTTTAGGATCACCAGTGGAACCCTGCACCGATGAACGGTCAATAACGAGCCGGCCGGACCGGTCAGCGAGAGTGGGATGAGCAGGGTGAGTCGATTGGTGTAACTAACCGAGGTGTACATGACACAACAGATGTCTGTCGTCTTCGGAGGGATGCTGATGATTCCTCCTTCGCGCTTTCTTCCCAGGTCTTCGACCTCTTGAAGCTTCAAGACCCTCAGGCCATCCTTGCTCCTGAGCTTGTCGAGAACATCGTTGGATGCGTCCCCATCGTAGACGATGAGCTTGAGGGAAGGACATTTGTCGATGACGGAAAGAAGGGTCTTGAGAAGATCGGCATTTGTGAAGATACCTGGTTTGAACAATGTGGTAGTGAGAGGCGAATATATAGATATTACAGTCAGGCGAGACGGCACCGCTCACCTCTGGCTTCGGGTTGATTGATGGCGTGAGCGAGGCCGGAGGGTCCGAGAGTGTCGTAAGCGGTGCAGATGGGACTCGAGATGGATGCGCATGCTGCCAAGAAGGACAAGGCTGCCGTCAGCAGGTGTTTGTCAGTCGGGCGCAGCCGACGAGCTTACCCTGAGCTACCAGCTGCCAGTGGACGCTGCAAAGTGGGAAGGGGTCGATCGATGGGTCACTGTGAGCACAGGAATCCATGTGGCCAAACGAGATCTGACGAACCTGGTCATGCTGTAGATGTTGAAGAAGCAGTCGGCCTCGCCGTCCCTCTTGCCCATGCCCAACTCGTGAAGACCAGTAGCAACCCGGCCAACCCAGTCCTTGAACTCGAGGTACCTTGGTGTAGAGATGAGGGCATGAGAGCTTGTCAGTAAGCTCAGACGACAAAGCCGTCCGTCCTCGACCGTTTCCAACACCCACCCCCCTATCCGGCAGATCTAGAGTGAGAGCAGTACTGACGAGATCCACGAGTAAGGTCCAAGCTGGAAATACTTCCACTCCTTGTCCTCTTCGACCTCTTTGCCGTCGACCATCTTTTTGACTTTTTTGGTCTCGGAGATGATGTCGTTGAGGGGACGGGTACCAAAGGCTTCCTTGTCACCGTGAGACTTTGCGGCGTGACAGACGATGTCATAGGTTGTCTCGATATCGGGTAGCGGTTCTGAGGAGGATGAGAAGATGAGGAAGGAGGCTATGAGCTGAGGGAACGGTGAAAGGATGGAGGAAGGATGGTCTAACTTGAGAGAAGATCGTCGACGCAATAAGAGCGTCTGATTCTGGTTTCTCCTTGGACTGGAGTCGAGTCGGGATCGAGTTCCCATGAGCCTGGTTCATTTCCTTTACGGGGAGCCATGGTGTTGTATAGTAAGTGGGATTCGTTTGGCGGTGTGGACGTTGGGAAGTTGACGATCCCCAACTTCCACTGCGGACATGACGTTTGATCCAAACCTTCACCAACCCGACCAACCACGGTGACCCTCGCTCACCCGTATCACCTCGTCCAGCTGATGTCCTATCCAAGGAGCGAACGCTGATCAAAACCGTTCAAACGCTGATCAAACCCGTTCAAATGTCGACTGACCAAAAAGTTCCTCCTCCCCCCCTGTTCCTCAGCCATTTTCTTCAGCCATCTAAGCCATTTCTACATGTCCCCATATCTGACCCCTTTCCCCGGAACCCCACGACTCGAATCTCTTTTCCCCCTCCAACCACGACCCTTTGCTCGATCCATCCTGCAAATTCCCTGTTTGACTTCGACAGTGCCTGGCGCCTTCCCGTCGTCAACTCGTTGAGTGAGTCCAAGTTCATACCCATCATCGCTAGCATGTCTCATCAGCATCATTCTGCCTTAATCCTATCAGTCGAGCCTTCACTCTTTAAGCTATCCTCAAATTCACCGCCTGGCGCGGTCTAATTCGTCCCCCAGCCACCACCCAAGGCCTGGAGCCTTGCCTTCCCCCTCCGCCATGCCGTCCTATTCCTCGTATCAATCCCTGGTGAATCATCACCGACAGCTTGACCAGCTTCATCGTCGCTTTCACATCAACCCTTCGAATCTACTCGCTCCTCTGCCCGACGCAGATATCCCCTCCTCGACCTCGACCTCTACTCCGTCTTCCTTTGATGATCCTCTCCCGCCAGACTCGACCGCGACTTCCCCGCATAGCGAAGCCCTTGGATCATCACTCGTATTCTCGTCAAAGTCTCAATCCGCTCTGCTCATTCCCGCTTCTCAAGGAGACCCTCCTTTACTCTTCCCATCCACGCCTCCCGCTCCTCACGTACACGCTGCCGAGCCGGCGCAGAAGGAGCAGTCGCCACTGATGATAGGGCCTAACGGGGATGCCTCTATCGTGGGGTCCAAGCAAGATCCTCAGGATGCTCCGGCAGATGAGCCCGTATCGAGCGATCGCGAGACGACTGCTGCACTGAGCACGGTCGTCACCCCTACGATCGCATCCGAGTCGTCCAGCATCACCGCACCTATCGCCTCAACATCGGAGGCTACTCCCACCACTATAATCTCAGCGACATCTTCCGCTCAGACTACCGACGCACCCACTTCTACACAGCCAATCGCAACGACAAACGAACCGTCAAAGACCGCGACACCTACTTCAATAGCATCCCCCTCTGCTTCCCCCACTGTCACGACCTTCTTACTTACGTCTGACACCGTGACGGTCACGGATGCTTCAGGGTCTGTGCAGACGATCGTCAGCACGTTCTCCCAACCCTCGACCGTGATCAACTTCCCTTCTTCTGCCTCCACTTCCACATCCCTCATCGCGTCGACTTCGCTCCTTGCTGGTTTGGTCGAGAATTCATCTACCTCTGCTTCTTCCTCGGCTAGTCCGGCACCTTCTCCTTCCTTCTCGGCTGCCGCATCGACCGCCACCTCGAGTCACTCGAAAGCGCCACTCATCATCATCGTCACTCTTTCCGCTCTGGTCGTCGTCGCAACGCTGGCCACCTCCCTCTCATGGCTCATCCGTCATCGTCGATCAGGCAGCTCTTTCCGATTCTGCTGTTTCGGTGGACGTCGAAGATCGAGCGCGTCCGACGTTTCATACGAGCACGACGATCGATCCGACTACTTTGAGGCCTATGGAGGTACGGATAATGGGAGCAGCAGGAGACCTAGCGCGGACTCGCAGCGTAACGAAAAGTTCTTTGCAGATGGAGGCATGGGTAGAAGCACCTCGAACGACGGCGGGGTCGAAGGGTCAGGCATGGAAAGAAGGAGATCGATCAAGCGAGGGATCGCTGAGAGCGAGCTTGAGGATGGCTTCAACCTCCACGATGCTCAGACGTTGGGTGACTCTCGGGCTCTCGGCAGGAAAGACTCGACTTTTCTCGATCCAGCCAACGGTCGACACCTCACGCCCGTCATCTCATCCGCTGCTCATGGCGAATTCTCACGCGTCACAGCTCCATCCACGCCATCATCTCCCAGTAGAAACCCCTTTTCGACTACTCCTGCTCTGATGACGCCGACTCCTGAGGTTGCTTCGTCGTTGTCGGGGGACAGCCCGTATCCGACGTCTCGACCTCTACCAGGCAATCTCGTCGTTGCCAACTACTCGCCGGGAGACATGACCGATGTCGAGCCATCGAGACGCTCAACGATCGTCCCATCGACCGGATATGACACTGATGCAGAAGGGCTAACGATGGGAACACCTCGACTGGGCGATCAGAGTCACCCGAGGTTTCTCAGCTTGGGCGAGGAGGGAGGATTGAACGTTCCGTGGCAGCAGACTGGGAATCCGAGTACACTTCCTTACAGTCGACCTACCTCACCATCTCATCTCCAGTCTCAACTACCGTCGCTTCACCCACCAGAGGAATTTCCTCACATCTCTTCCGACGCCATCATCTTACCTATACCTCCTTCTCATCTCGCCACTCACATCTCTCAACCATCTTTCGCCAGTCTAACTCCTCAGGGACTCGAACACCCTACCACTCCCTTCCCTGACGACCCTCATACCGAGAACTGGGCTGCGACTCTGCGCACGAATCTCTTTGCGGCCATATCAAACATCACTGGATCTACTCCTCTGACAGGTCAAACCGACCCGGAGAAGGGACCGATCGATGAGAAGGACCGTTACACCGCCTTTCCAGTCGGAATCGACGGGTTCGGAAGGAGGAGAAGTCTCAGAGGTGAGGAGGGCTTGCCGAGCCCCTTTTCCAGGAACTCAAGTCAGAGCTCGAGGTGAGAACGATAGATACGGCAGGAATACTCTTCTCGCTACCCTTTCACTAATCGCTTTGACCCACTCCACTATGTATGCGTCCTCTCACTATCATTCGATCTCGTGTACCTCGCGGTCGATAGCTTGACAAATGCTCCTGGTGGGCTCAGACATACGCCTTCGGTCGCTTCTTCCATGTACTCTACCAGCACCGCCGCATCCGAACATACGTCTCTCCCGAATCCGACTCGGACGAAACGAATTCGTGGCAAGCGAGCATCAACTCCAGGTCTGGCTCCGGGAGGACTCAAAATGCAAGTGGAGGAGGCGAGTAGCGACGATGGATCTACCTGGAATGGTTTGGGTGGAAAAAGCGAAGCTGAGAGCGAGGTTGAAGGTCAGCACCTGAGGGTAGGATGATCGAATGCGAAAGGGAGAGGATGTCTTTGAGGATTTTTTTTGTATCTAATGAAGAATAATCATCTCGTCATCGAGCGGTCAGTTTTCGTTTAAGCGAGTGAACTGAGTTGGTGAGGGTGATTCACGGGTTCAGCTTGCTCGGTCAACTTGGAACGGCGCAAAATGGCGGGAACGATGGTGCAAAGCGGCGCATTCGAGCGCAAAACGGCGGGTCTCTTGAAAGGAGAGGAGAGCAGAGCGTTGCGCTGTAATGCGCTCGTTCTGTGCCGTCCAAGTTCACCGGGGTGAGAGACGAAACTCGACTCTCCTCGTATCTTGCTCTCTGTTCTGCTACACTCCACACTCCCTTCAGCACCCGTAGGGTTCGTTCGCCATGAATACTGACTCGACTTCCTGGAGAGAGTATGGGTTCAGAGGGCTTGCGATCAAAGGGAATGGACCGTATGTATGGCGGGCGCTTTATGGGGCGCTGCGTTCTGATCTAGCGTCTGCAGTCAATCAAGCATCCCACTGCTGTCACGGCCTGTCGTTGCCTGGTTCCTCCGGCTGTCCGCGTTTTCTACATCACTCCAGAGCAGCTTCCTCCAGAGTCAAGCCGTCCAGCAGCATGCTGTGTCTCGGCCTAGAAGGGAAGATACCTGTTAATCAAGTCACGGTTGTGAAAGAGATGATTTCCGTCAAGACGGTTGACCTCAGTTTGCATCATCGCCTTGAACCCGATCGAAGTTGGCTGCAATCAAGGTAAGCAGATAGAAGACGCATAGGGGTACGCGAGCAAAGAAGCTGGCAAAGGTCCTGTGCATCCTCCTTTCGTCAGCAGAAGTCAAGAAAGCGCCGGTTTGGTTCGTGAGGTCATTCCAATCGTCTCTGAAAAACGCAAGAAGCGAGGCTTTTTGTTGGCGTGCCTGAGCTAAACGGTCCCATATATCGAGGTGAATGCAGGGAGAGTAGCTTAGTGACCAGCTCGTCGAGACTCCTGGATAACGTTGGCGAGCTCCTCGAGCTTTCGCTTGGATCGGAGGAGGGTACCGAGCTGAAGAGAGAATTTGAGGGACAGTGGATCGTTTTGAGTCGAGCGAAGGTGGTACGATGGAGCAAGACAACAAGGACGAGATAGTGGAGATGGCCAGGGGAGTAGCAGAGATGGTTGACGAAGAGCAAGAAGAGATAAACAGAGGGCGGCGATAGGGACATTCGGGGATGGCGATTATGAGCGAGACGGCGACCGGGCGAGAAAGATACGAGGGGCATCGGAATACAGCGAGAAGATGAATTCAACCATAGGAACATAGGTAGATGAACAAGGACAATAATTGCAGAGTAAACGAGCAAGGGGATTGTGAGTATACGTTCTGATCAGAATCTAACAAAATGACAGGTAACTAACCCTCTTCTTGCAGAGCTTCCTAGCCTTCTTGTCTATTTTCGTTGTAGAATGATGTAGAGGTCATGTAGAAGTCGTGTAAGCGATTGTAGGAAGGTAGGAGGGAGAGGGAAGAAGGGGCAGGGGGGAGGGGAATCCAGTATTCACCCTTGGAGTTTCGGAGGAGCTCCATAACTCGCTTCTCGTAAGGAGAGAAACCGGCAACCTAAGGGAGCAAGAAGGGGGGGGGGGGGGGGTAGGTAGGAAGAGGAAAGGGTAGAGGGAAAGATGTCAGCCTCGGACGCTCCTGCTTCTTCACCTCTCGTCTGATCTTTATCCATCCATACAGCTCCTCCCTTGCGCCCTGTACCAGCCCGACCTGGTCTTTCCCAACATAACTGATGGAGCTGACAGGAGAGAGAGGAAAGAGGGACTGACCTCTCGGATGACACTTCGGACAACCTGGGTCTTGTGAGACTGGTTTCCCTTCCTCTGGGAGGGCTTGGCGACCTTGGGGATGGAGGTCACCTGCCTTCCGGCGTTGAGTCCGTATCGGATTCCGGTCTTCTGAGGGGCCATGGTGTTGCTTGAGGGGGGAGGAAGAACGACGAGGGAGGGGGACTTTTTCGGCGCGGGCGAGAAAATCGTCCCTCCCTCCTCCAACTCTGAGAATCCAAACGACTCGAAAAGAGTCAAGTGACTTTTCTTTCTTCCCCTAAAATTCCACTCCCTTCCCCTTTCCTTCACCCGACCCACTCTCATCTCGACGTCCATCCCTCGACGGCTTATTTATCTTGATGCATATAGCCTTTTCCTTGCCTTCCCTTCTGTGCGAACCGTCTCACTCGTCGTTTACGTTTCTCTCCTGCTCTTCCTCGGTCGCTGCTCACTGAGCTCATCCGTTCTTCAATGCTGCCATCGCCCATACACTGTATCCCACATGCCACAACGACATTTGTTTACACTTCATGATGCACGGGAAAAACTTAAGTAAATAGATACAACAAGACAACCTCTCCCGCCCAAAATCGAGTTCGCCAACCAGAACATGCCGCCCTGAGCCATGAACGTCAATACGGGCGGGTGTGCGCATAGATGGATGATGGTGTTGACCCAAAGTCGACTGCCAGGGCGCAGCGAGAGGTGGGCTTGACTGCCAAAACGTCGTTGTCGACCGACGACTTGCAGCGAGACTCGACCTCGATCTTGCGTGCCAGAGACAGCAAGCCCGGTCGTTCAAAGCGGCATCGTGGATGATGACGAGCAGAGGGTATGTTGGGCTGCGCCAACTCGAGAATCGAGGGGAGGAGGAAAATAAAAAGAGGTTGGCCCTGGGAGACTGGAGGTGATCGAGCAAGGAGTTTGGAGTGTCGGCCGTACTTCAGAGGCGCCGGTGGCCTCTCAAGTCGAAGGTTTGTGGAAGGAGCGAGATTCCTCGAGTCGATCAGACAGGAGCAGAGATGATCGGACAGTTGGGCTGGATGGCAAGAGCCACGAGGGGGACTCAGGTGGATCGAGACGCCAAAAACTTGTCGTTATCAATTCGCGCCGGGAGAGGACGGAAAAGAGGAAGTCTTCCTCGGTCTCTGGCCTTCTCGGGCACGACACCTGAACGGAGGAAGTCGGATCAGCGTCTCGGGGAACCCCCCCTCGATCTGTGTCGATCAGGCGTTCGCCTCGCCCTCGTCTCGACGTCATTCCTCGGAAACCGCTTTGAGTTTGGGTCGCGACGAAAGAAGGACGGGGGTACAACCCAAAAATTACAAAAATACCTCCGATCTCGATACGCCTCCATTCTTCTTTCGTTTGCGTTGGCCTTGAGGCGACCGACGAGTTCTCTTCTCTCTTCCTCTCGGCTCCCCCCCAGATCATCATCCTACAGCCTTGTCCCATTTACATCCACGCCAACACCCCATCGTCTCTCGACGCAGCCCGAGCTCGAGATTTCCCGCTCACGTCACCTCGTCAATTCAACGTAGCTCCCTGCCTGTCCCTATGGCCATCAAGGCCTCCACTTCCTTGGCCCCAGAAACCACCTCTGGTCGGTTCTGCCCTGTACCCCAAGCGAGGGGCCCTGCTCGACTAGAGATGTACGTCTTAGGAGTCTGTTTTCTCATGACTACGGCCTGTCAGCTGTCGTTCGTGCCAAGGTGGTGCTCGTCCCCCTGGCTAATAGCCTCTGATGCCGCGTGCTCTGGGGATCGACAATCACCATTCGACGAATTCTCTACTAGGGATATCGGTACAATTGCTTGGTCATCTTGTCGAGCAGGTGGTCGCACGAAGAAAAACTTATTTATTAACGCGTTTGACGACACATATTTGTAGAGAGTACAAACTCCAATTCCGCCAGCAACCTCGACAGGCTCGAATGTGTGGGGTCGGTACGAAGGGTCCGTGCGGAGTCTACTTGATCCCTTACTCGTGCTGTGCGACTCTCTGACTCACAATTGTTGGGATCACAGTCGACCGCAGGCCTATCGACCCGCCTATAATCGTCCAGCTGGAGGTTATCGATCGAGCAGAGTCCTCGTCTCAAGCCGAGTCCTACCAATCCGAATCGAGCAGAAGAAGAAAAGGCAAAGGGAAAGAGCCTATCGAGATGACTGCTCCTCCTGCGAAACGTTTTCTGCAGAGTGCGTCCTCCCGCTTTGCTACCCAATATCATTTAAAATGGTCACCCAAGCTGACATCTGATCTCCACACAGATCCATTCTACTTCATGTATGTCATCCCACGATCGTAGAGTCGTGTATGCTATTTAAGGAGCGAATATCGCCCTGAGTCGTCATCCTGTCCCGTTTCTACAGGAACGCTACTCTTACCCAAATCTCGCCAGAGACCGGCGTATCAGTCGATCTGCACCTTCTCGATGACGGCAGGACACGCTACACCCATGGCTCGACCGTCTCATCGCTGTTCCAACTCAAGGACGTCGACGGTTCTGAGTGTGGCTTCTTCGTGTGAGTGTCGACTCAAACACGGCCGGTCAAGATCTATGGTGACGAGCTGATGGTAGTCTACTGTCAACAGGTTTCCCGATCTGAGCGTTCGAGTGGAGGGAGAATTTCGAATCAGGCTTGATTTGTACGAGGTCGTTGGCGAGGAGCTTTATTTCTGCTCTTCGATCGTTTCGGACCAGTTCCAGGTGTTCTCGGCCAAAAAGTGAGCGAATCAGCGCCTAAACATGACCAATCTCGATGTATGCTGATCCAGTTACATCTATCTCAGATTCCCGGGAGTTCAGAGTAAGTCTCTCTCGTCTTCGCGATGGCCAGGATGGTACATCACGATCGTTCGGATTCCTCATAGAGTATGTTCTAAAACAAGGTATCCCTACACCTTTCCTTCAGAGTCCACAGAGCTCTCTAGATCACTGTCTTCGCAAGGAGTCAAAGTTCGGCTCCACAACGGACCCAATCCACCTTCCACATCGACACAATCGATACAGGAGCGACCACCCTCTTCGAACAAGCGGAAGCCGACCTCGACGGTACCCTCTCCTCATGCGGCAAATTCTCCTCATTCTCTCGGAGAAGATTCGAACTCACAGCACGACTCGGCCTGGAACCGGACCGGGAGCGTTGCGGAAAGCGGTAAAAAAAGATCCAAGAAGAGCATAGAAGGAAGACGAGGACTCGAGGGCCAAGATTTGGTTGGCCAGGAAGCAACCCCTCTTACGCCAGACGACAGAACACCAAGGAGAGTTGCAGGGCAGACCGATCACCAACCAGCTGTCGAAACAAGCGTTCGCTCCACTTCCATACCACTTCAAGGTCCCTTCGCTTCGTCGTCCGCCTACGGTCCATATTTCAGCTCCGCGCGATCGCCGCATCATCCACAATTACCATCATTTGCTCAGACATCACCTCAGCACGAATCTTCGAACCATGCATATCACATCCAGCGACCATCTTCCGAACCTCACCCCGAGCTCAGTAGACGCCCAACCCATTCACACACACGGCATATTCGTAATCACAATGATCACCCTTTGCGAGCTGAGCGGGCTTCCAGCTCTACACTCCCTCTTCATTCGCGACAAATTCCCGCAGACATCAACATGATTGACATCTATCCATCTACAGCTCCGCGTGTGACTCCAAGTTTACCTCCTCTAGCTTCCATCGCCGACCTCGATCGATCACACCGTCTGATGCCACATCAACTTCCTAGCATGAACTACATATCCCATCAACAACCCGTCCGTCCTCCGGCACCCTCTAGCCATCGGTTCCCGTCATCTCTACCCCCCTCGCCTGGGGCATCCGCTCTTCCCTTCATCATCCACCGTCCGTTAACCTCTGCGCCCTCCCTAGAATTCCAACCCTTCTCTCCTGGCGATCATTCCTCGCCTTCCTCCAACATGGCGACCCCTTCGGACCAGGCCGCCTCAATCTCGGGTGAACCGCTCTCTATCCCCTCGATCAACGAACTCGTCCGAGACGTCATCGATCTCCCTGGGGAGAACATCCACCGAGCATCCTTTTCCCCATATCCCCCAAGTCATCCGAGATCGTCGGATCTACCACTCGGGGCCGACGAGGGGCGGAAGGATTGGGATCCGAAGCTCGAAAGGAAGGAACTCGACGTCATTCCGCCTGATAATCTGCCATCACGAGTGCCAATTCAGGTCCCAGTCACATCGGGAAAAGGCCAAGTGAGGGCCACTCCCCCGCCTCAAGCGACGAGTCAGTCGTCCAGTACGATGAACGACACTGCCGGCGTGTTCGAACCCAAGCCTCGTCAGAGGGGTCCGAGCGGGAAGATGGACCTTAAGAGTTTCCTTAGTTGATTATCATTATTATTTCTCCACCATATGTCGTCTACCGTCTCAGTATCTTCCTGTCCCTCTGCTACACCGCTTTGCTTCGCCTTGTTTTCGCACTGTTTCCTGTCCATTTTCTTCCCAGCTCCTCCTGTTTCCGTTCGAGTCGATTTCTTGCTTGCTCGTCATCCTATGTCCTGATTCTCGCTTTCTCGCGCATCGCCCAATTAGTCCTGCACTCCACCCCTATCGTCAGCTCCAGCTCCGATACTCGCGCAGGAGACGACCGAAATCCGTTATAGTCGGAATGACCGAGTGAAATAAGTTGGTTCTCTAAAAAGAAATGACCAACCTCAACCTCTATCATCAAACCCATCCCGCTACTCCCTCAAGAATTGAGCATGTCGAAGACTGTTTTCAAAGCTGAACACGTCGGATCACTTGTGAGTCGGATTTGTCGGCAAGAAATTGCCGTCTAATTCGTATCTCCCCGCGTCTTCCTTTCCACTTCCCTCAAGCTCTGCTCTCAGTCCAATCTCACTTCTCTTGACGCTTCTCCGTTCTACCAGCTCCGACCTCAAGCTGTTCTCGAAGCCCGAACGGCTCACCAGAACGGTTCCATTACATCAGATGAACTGAGAAAGATCGAAGATGAGGTGAGGACGGCGATGCTAAGCTCACCTCTTAGGGCCCGATTTGTTCATCTCTGTGACTTGTCTCCCATGATCTAGCACATCGCCATCGCAGCAAAGAAGCAGCAGGAGATCGGATTGCAGTCAGTGACGGATGGGTGAGTTCTCACTCGAGTCCCTCTGAGATAAATGCAAGCTGATGTCCACTTTGGTCTCCATCGTTTGTCAATTTCGCAGAGAATTTAGGAGGGCCTACTTCCACCTCGATTTCCTCGGAAAGCTCTCTGGCGTAGCGATCACGTCCAACACACTCGGCACCGAAAAGGAGGGGACAGTATACGTCCCTCCTACCCTCTCCGTCGTCGGCAAGATTCGGCACGTTTCGTCGATCCAACGAGCTGACTTCGAATTTCTCGCAAGCAATGTGAAGACCAAGGGTGCCCTTGCTCGTCAACCGATACCCTCGCCCTCGATGCTCCACTTCCGAGGTGGTCGGGCAGGCATCAGTGAAGAGGCCTACCCTGATCTCGAGGTGTTCTTCGAGGATTTAGCGGCTGCATACCGGCAGGAGATTGCAGATCTCTACGAGGCTGGGTGTCGGTGAGTTGATTACGAAGCCGAATACGATAGTTTACCCTGTAGCTAATCCACAATCTTTCTATCCAGTTTCATCCAGGTTAGAATCTCTCCTCCTGTCTTTTTGTTCGATCCTGGACGGAAGACCTTGTTCGCTGATCACGTGCATCTTCTCCATCAGCTCGACGACACTAACTTGGCCTATCTATGCGATCCCGACATGAGAGCCGCTGCTGCTTCCAGAGGAGAGGACGTCGACTCGCTTCCCTCAAGATACGCCAAACTCATCAACGCCTGTCTTCGAGGTGAGAAAGCCGTTGAATTCATGCCCCCAATAACCTCCTCTGACTCTCCTTGTCACACGTTGCAGATGTCCCGTCAGACATGACGGTTGGCCTTCATTTGTGCAAAGGAAACTTCAAGTCCCAGTTCTTCGCCAGTGGGGGCTACGAGCCTGTCGCCAAAGTCCTGTTCTCGGAGATCAAGTTTGTCCGAGCTCTTAATCCTGGTTCAGTTTATGGTGCTGACTGACGGCTCTCCACCTTGATATCTGGTTTCAGCGTTGACGTTCTCTACTTGGAATGGGAGTCGTCAAGATCTGGAGACTTTGCGCCACTTAGGTTCCTGCCCAAGGATGGCAGTCGAACGGTTGTCATCGGCTGCATCTCATCTAAGCTCGCGGAGCTAGAGACCAAGGAATCTATCATCAAGAAGATCCACGCTGCAGCCGAGTTTGCTCCTCTGTCTCAACTTGCAATCAGTCCGCAGTGTGGCTTCTCGTCCACTCATCACGGCAACAATATTTCTGAGGAAGAGCAGTGGGCCAAATTAAAGCTAGTCGTAGACGTCGCGAACGAGATCTGGGGAGCTTCTCAGTGAAGAGATGGCACGTTCAAGGACGTATAGACAATGTCGGTCCCGAAAGAGTGACTTGATAAAATGCAGCTTGATATGTCTGAACGATCCCTATCTTGCCAGGACTAAGATCACACAAAATGATGAATCATAAGCAAAGTTCCAGCCTTCATGGCGGAAACCGCGAGAAGCATACATTTTATCTCCTCTGCTCGAGGGTCATAGCAGACGGGAACCTGCATCAGAAGGCAGCTCCCAAGTCTTGACGTATTAGGGCCTATCTACCAAGAGGTTCGCCTGATGATAGAGGATCGACGAGAGAAAGGCAGTGTAGTACGTCATCGCTGTCTGTATCTCGGTCGTCTTCCTGCTTGCCTGTCTGGACGCTTAAACTTGCACGGCATGATGTTACAGATGCATCCAGTATCATTGATCTGTTGAACCTGTAAGCTCAGGCAGAAGCTGGCGTATGAGGCAGAGGGAATGCGTCGTTCTGAAGAAGGATCGATTTCGAGTCTAATCGAGAGCTTCCCTGGACTTGGTTTACTCAGTGACTCGCGAGCCTCGGGATGAAGACGCCAAAGGAGGTAGGAGCTGAGGTGATTATAAACCGAAAAAAAGGTAATTCTTATGACGACCCACCCAAGGGGGCCCTGGTCGAGGAGCGAGGGAGCGAATCTGTCTCTGAGAGAACCCTCCTCTCTTCGCTCTCCTCTCTCTCCCACTCACACTTCCCCGCCCGCTCTCCTCCCCACCCAAAGACTCCCCACCCTTCAACCCAACCACCCACCCCACCCCCATCCAACTCCCACATCGTGAGTCGCGCCTTCTTTCTCTCCTCCAGTGCGCTCTCTTTCGTCCGAGCGCATCCTTTTCGCTTCAACCCCCTCCCAGCTGTCACCATCGTCTAGAGATGGTCATCCGGCCAATCCTCCAAAAGTCGCGTCCCATCGCGTCGTCGCTCAACAACGCGATTGGTCTAGCCTCGCCCTGCCCGACGCTCTTCAGCTCGTCCAGGCATGTCGGTCCGTTACCTAGGATGGAGAAAGGATCGTCGCGTCGACGTGCCTCATCATCCTTCAAAAGCTGCTCGAACCTTTGAAGCATACAGTCGGCCCCCGTCGACCCATCCATCCTTGTGATCGCCTTATTCGCGTCCGTCCCGACTCAAGCATCCCAACAAATCTCGAACCGCCTTTTTGGCTATATTTCGACGTCGTGGTCATAGCAAACATCGTCCCAATTGGGTGCAATATTTACTCATTGTCATCGTCTTGCCGCCCCCCTTCGCCATTCTTTCTCGATGTCACTCTTGTATCTCTGCACCGCCTCATCCCTACTGTACATCCATAGATGCCTAAAGAAGTCAAGGAGAAGATCGCCAAGGAGTCCAAGCCTAAGGGTAAGCAGACGCCATTGCCATCTCTTCCTCATCTGATCTAAACGCTGATATCGTAATTCTCGGTTGGCTTTCCCTGTCGCTTCTCAGCCGCTAAGCCCAAGGCTGAGCCCAAGGAGAGGAAGGCTGGCACCAAGAAGGACAAGAACGCCCCCAAGCGGTCAGTCCCGTCCCTTATACGTATACGCGTCTCATAGGCTGACGAGCTTGCAATTTCGATGCCACCTTGTATCTCCAGAGCTCTCTCCGCCTACATGTTCTTTGCCCAGACTGAGCGTGCCCAGATCAAGGAGGACAACCCCGAGGCCTCTTTCGGTATGTTGCTGTGCTCTGTCATGCCCCCAGCTAACTGAACTGACATTCATGTTGTTCGTTCGACTCTCCACCTACAGGCGAGCTCGGTAAGATCCTCGGTGCCAAGTGGAAGGAGATGGACGACGAGGAGAAGGCTGTGAGCATTACTATCCTACCTTTTCGTTCATTACAATCATCGCTCATGTTCTCATGTTGCGTCCTCTTGCATCCCGTTTCTTCAGCCCTACACCAAGATGGCCGAGGACGACAAGGTCCGAGCCGCTGACGCTAAGGCCGAGTACGAGGTATGTTCGATTCCTCTCTCAGATCCAATAGACCCAAGTTGACATAAATTGACGCCTGTCGTTGTTCTCACTTGCAGTCTTCCGGTGCCGCCGCTGAGTTCGCTGCCACTTCCGGTACTGCTTCCAAGAAGCCCTCTTCGAGGTCCAAGACCGCTGCTAAGCCTTCCTCCAAGAAGTCCAAGACTGCTGAGGAGGACGATGAGGAGGGTTCCGAGGAGGAGTCTGAGTGTGAGCCTCTTCCGCCACTCACTTTGCTGATCCGGCTCACCAAGATCTCGCACGCTGACCTGCTCTCCTCCTTCAGAATCCTGCCGTGCACACTAGCATCATTCTCCTTGTTTCCGTATAATCCGAGCTCATTCGAGCTTTTAGCACCTTTCGCTTATCGACTCGTTCTTCCATTCTTCGTCTCTTCTTATTCGTGCACCTCCTTTCGATCTATCTTTCTCATGCCTAGCTTTGTGTGACGATGCGATGTTTAAAAATCTCTGTCATCCGACGGCTCATATTATCAGGTCGTCTTGCAAAGATGGCCCAAAGTTCCAAAGCTTCATTTTGGCTTCTCTCGGTTGAGCCCGAGAGATTTTCTTGGTCCGCACTTGAACCTCGGAGAGTGAGGGCGCCCGCTGCTCTATCGGTAGCGGTTCTGTTGCAAGCAGGCTTTCGACCTCGTCTGCTTCTTGCGGCAGCCCCATCTCAGGCTGCACCTCATCGTCAGACTCGCTGTCGCTCGAGGAATCCGAGTCGGACGAAGAGTACGTAGCGTCAAGATGCCGGGCTCCAGTTGAAGTAGCGAGCACGGGATAGAATGGATGCAGCGACACTGCGGGGGTGGCATCTGCAAGGCGCGAAGGTACACTTAGTCCTGTTATCACCGTCTCGATTGTGTTGCTGCGTGTCTAAGAGATGGTGAGACAAACCGTTTCCAGCTCCAAAAACAAAGCCAGCTTGGAGCGTCCCCTGAGCATCCGGTTGGATGCCTTCACCTGACACATCGAAGAAGCTTACGAACCCGTCCTACCAGGTAGAATTGATTTGCGTCGGTGACGAGTAGAATGATCGGGACATTGTTGCTGCACTGACCTGATCGCCAGCTACCAGATACCGTCCCCAAAGGTCGATGTCGAAGCTCATCCGTTGATTGGATCCCTTTCGACGGCCGTTGTCTGGTCTACTGAAGCAAGCCAACGGTTTCTTAGGCATCCGGAGGTCCCACGATTGAAGTAGAGATGGCGAGCGACGCGAAGCGGCGAACAGTTCGTTTGGATTCAAAGGGTGGAACTTGAGCTAAGATGCAAGATGAAAAATCTTGGGTTGTCAGAGAACAGGAAAAGACTACATCAAAATGTGATCGCTCCGAACCGCTCCGAACCTGAGTGATACCAGCTCCTTCGATCCCCTTGATGTTGAAGAGTTGCTGCTTCGATGGTGAAGATTCATCATAGAGGGAGATGGATCGTGTGTAGGTCCCTGCAGCGTAAAGTCCAGGCTGATGAGGAGAGAAAGCGAGAGCGGAGACGATGCCTAGAGTCGGGAGATAGAGAACGTAAGGATGATCAGACGCGATCACAGTCAGAATCATGAGTCAAAACTTCATACCTTTCTGGCCGCCTTTGGTCTTTCTTGAAGGGGACGTGAGGATCCGTTCGCCAGCGCCCGGGCGAGAAAAATCAAAGACTTCGATAGCAGAGTCAAAGCCGCAGTAAAGCCTGATGGATGCAACTCGATAAACTTCTGGTTCGACAAGACTCGGCCTGAATGGTAGGGAGCTTCGACTGACTTTGAGGCGTCACAGTTGAAAGCCATGGAATGAGGAGCGATGAAACGTTCGCGATGATCGACGATTGGGTATGATGCTCGAATCTGTTCAAAGAGATTTAGTATCCATCTTCCTAGGACATACAAGACCAAAAGGGCGACGCTTACCCTACCATCCATGCCATCCATCAAGCGGATCGTAGTCCCTTCGCTCGCCACAAGAAAGCAGAAAGCCCCCTCGATGGAGATAGAAGCAGAGGGATACCATAGAGTAGAATAGATGGCCGACTGTTGCGGTAGGTGGAGGGTTGGAGAGAGCGTAGGTAATGGGCGGGGAGGAGAAGTGGACGTCACAGACAGGGAAAGTAGCTCTGACGGTCTGCGGAAAGTCTCGGCAGATGATCAGATGAAAAATCGTCCCTCTTGGTCGATGGACAAAAAAAGAGAAAAAAAAACATCTACAAGGTGAACGTGCGAATAGTCCTATCTTCGCCGACAGTAAGGAGAGAGCTTCCGTCTGGCGACCTATCGAAGGAAAGGAAAATCATGGGTCAAACGGGTAACGATGAGTTGTGGAATGTTGGATGAAACCTCACCATCGAGAATCTCTGAGGAAATTAGCAGAACCGAGCTCGCTGAGTATCGTCGGATCGAACTCCGTAAGGAGGGAGGGCGCAGGGGGAGTGAAGTCGAAAGTTGGAAGAGGGGGATAATTGAGCTCTTGGGTTGATTGATTGTCGATGAATTCAGCCATTTATTGGGAGATGAGCGAGGAGGGAATCTATTCTGTGGGCGGCTGTGTAGGAAGCGAGTGAAGAAATCGGTCAGTCGTCGTCGTCGACGTCGTGAGGGGGAGACGATTTCGATGAACCCTCGACAACGACGATCATACCAAATTCGTCAACTCGTCATCATGGATTCGCTCGACATGATCACCATCGTGAAGCGGCAACGCCAGGATACTCCCTTTGCTCAACGCAAATACCTTAGAAAGACCGCTCAAGGCCGGGTCCTCAAAGGTGAGAGAGCCCGATTCCACCATGCATGACGAACCAACCACTCCTCTACTTGCTTCCCATGGCTGCTCACCCCTTGCTTCTCGTCCCCCTCAGTAATTCGCGAGAGATACCTCAGGAACGATATCCCCTGTGGATCGGCATCATGCGACGTTTGCCTCGATCAGGCTCATAAGCCGATCCTGCCTCTCGAGGGCTTCCTCGGTAGCAACGTCGTTCCCGAGGGTCATTTTGTCGTCCCAGATACGAACGCTTTTCTTCATCAGGTCAGCTCACATTCTTTGACTCGTGTACGGCTCGATTCACTGACAGTGAATTGCTTTCGTACAAGATGGATCTCCTCACCTCGCCACTGCTCGCGTCGCTGCCTATCATCGTCCTGCAAACCGTCTTTGACGAGGTTCGCCATCGGAGCCTCCCCCTCTTCAATAGACTCAAGCAGCTGATCGCGGACGAGGACAGAATTGTCTGGGTCTTCTGGAATGAGGCTAGAAGGTAAGCCTCCTCCTTATCGAGAGTTGCTCATGTGTCACGCGGTCTGCTAATGCTTCTTCATGATCTCGTGCAGAGATTCGGCTACGATAAGGATCAAGGACGAATCTCCCAACGACAGAAACGATCGATGTGAGTCTTACTTATCGCTTGTTTCCTTTGCCTGTAGCTCATGAATTCCACCTTCCCTCTTCCCCTTCAGCCATTCGACGATCGCTCCAATGGTACAACGAGCACCTCGCACTCTCACCTCCTTCCTCCACAGGCAAGGGCAAAGGCCGAGCCTCAGACAAGACGCCTACCGTCATCATGATCAGTGACGATGCCGATAACAGAAAGAAGGCGACCGCTGAAGGACTGAAGGCTCTATCAGGTGAGTGTCTCTTCACTATTCACGAAGCCTCGAATGACCGTAACTGATGCACAATTACGTCACCGAACAGTACGAGACTACGTCGAGGGACTCAAAGATAGTTCCGCTGCCCTCTTGGACTTGCTCGCCGCCACAGGATCGGTTGCGGATGATGAGACTGGAAAGAAGGGTCCCCGCAAAGCTATCTACTCTGAGGTAGGTATCTTCCTGCTTTGGTGTTAGTGCCCATCCACTCAACTTGTCTTTCTCCTCTTCCAGTACGTCAACTCGGCTACGCTTCTTTCCGGTATCAAATCCGAGCAGCTTCACAAAGGTCACTTCAACGCCAACCCCTACAACTATCTCGAGGTAAGTTTTCGCAGTGACGGGTCGACTCCTTTGTCGCGTGTCTTACATGGCTTTCGATTTTGTAGGGCACCGTCTCGACCCCATCATACCCGAAACCCATTCTCCTTGTCGGAAGGGAAAACATGAATCGATCGGTGAACGGCGACGTCGTCGTCGTCGAAATCTTTCCAGAGTCGGAATGGAGAGCACCTGGAGAATCTGTTGTGGATCAAGATGGTTCGTCGTCATCATCTTCTGCCTTGGCCTACTGAGCGAGTTGCTGATTTTACCGTACAATCGCTCAGCTGCTCTCAAGAACGATGACGCCGACAACTCGGATGGAGAGGAGACCGCTGAGGTCAACGAGGAGCTTGCGAGAGAGAGGAAAGAGGCTCAGAATGCATCCGAGGTTGCCTTGAAAAACCCTCTCGAAAAGCAACCAACCGGTCGGGTTGTCGGTATCTTCAAGCGAAACTGGAGACCGTTAGTTTCTGCTATCCTGACTGTCGCGATCGAAACCAAACTGACGTATCTCAATCACGTTTAGTTATGTCTGCCACATCGATTCCACATCTCTGTCATCTCTCAACCCTACTTCACTCGCACCACAGACCGTTTTTGCTACTCCCCTTGATCGAAAACTCCCCCGAATCCGTCTTCGAACCCGTCAAGCCCCTACCCTGGTCAATCAAAAGATCCTTGTCTCCATTGACCGATGGGACATCCATTCACGTTACCCCGAAGGTCATTTCGTACGAAGTCTGGGAGAGGTCGAGAGCAAAGGGGCAGAACAGGAGAGCTTGTTGCTGGAATTCGAGGTGCCCTACCGACCGTTCGGAAAGGGCATCCTTGATTGCTTGCCCAAGGAAGGAGACACTTGGGTCGTTCCGCCAAAAGACAACGACCCGAGGAACGACTGGAGGGACAGACAGGACCTGAGGGATATGGTCATCTGCAGTATCGACCCTCCAGGTTCGTATTCCGATTCTTGTCCAGTCAGATGTATGATAGGATCTTCATCTCGCTGACATGGCCCACCTTTATAAATTCTCCTACCTAGGTTGCCAGGACATCGACGATGCTCTTCACGCTCGGCCTTTGCCTAACGGTAACATCGAAGCTGGAGTCCGTGAGTCTGCTTGTCTATTCTCTCTCTTTGACCACGTAGTCCACTCTGTTGCTAAATCCTCGATGACCTTGATCTTCAGACATCGCCGACGTCTCTCATTTCGTTCATCCCTCAAACCCAATGGATGAAGAAGCCGCTTCGAGAGGAACGACCGTCTACCTTGTAGACAAGCGAATCGATATGCTTCCAAGCTTGCTCGGAACCAACTTGTGCTCTCTGCGACCTTACGTCGAGCGTCTAGCATTCTCTGCCATCTGGGTGAGTTACAGACGACCTTTTCGAATGATTTTTCTGTCGCTGAACCGAATTCGGGTGTTTCCATAGGAAATGACGCCGGATGCCGAAATCGTTAATGTTCGGTTCTTCAAGTCTGTTATCGCTTCGAAAGCCGCTTTCACTTACGCTGAGGCCCAAGCTCGCATGGACGACAAGTGAGCTTGAATGCCCACAACATCGCCCTGCTAGACTTGGTGATACTGATCATATTGGCTCTCTTCTTCCAGGTCTAAGAACGACGAGATTACCGTGGGGATCCGTTTCCTCAACAAGCTGGCCATCAAGCTTCGAGCTGCTCGAATGAAGGCCGGTGCCCTCAACTTGGCTTCTCCAGAAGTGAAGAGTGAGTTTCATCAATCTTCATCGTGACGCTTAACCGAGCGGATTTGAACTGATCTCCCATACTTTCTGCCTTCTAGTCCACCTCCAAAGCCCAGAGTCGTCAGAGCCGATCGATGTCGAGCAGAAGGAGATGCTAGAGACAAACTCATTGGTCGAGGAGTTCATGTTGCTGGCGAACTGCAGTGTCGCGGCCAAGATCCAAGACACGTTCCCTCAGACTGCTGTCCTTCGTCGACATGGGTGTGTCCCTGTACTCATTGCTTGTACTCATGCAAACGATTAGAGTCGCATCACTAAACTGCTTTTGTTCTGATAAGTGAACCACCCAAAACGAATTTCGAGAACCTGGACGACCTTTTGTTCAAACGACGAGGCATGCATCTAGATGCTTCGAGCTCCGCTGCCCTCGCTAATTCGCTGGACAAATGCGTTGTTCGTACCGTCCTTGATCCTTCATCTCCCTTGTGTCTGTTCGCCGTCTGTCTCACTAACGTTGGTCGATTCAATGTCTTGTCACAGGATCCCCAAGAGCCCGCCTTCAACACTTTGGTCAGGATTTTGGCTACTCGATGCATGCTCTCTGCCGAGTACATCTGTTCTGGCAGCGTCTCGAAAGACTCTTTCCTCCACTACGGTCTCGCCAGCCCTATTTATACCCGTAAGTGCCTGCTCTTGCGGACCAAAGTGAATGAGCAGCCCTAACCTCGTTTCCCCACTGCCTCATTTCAGACTTTACTTCGCCTATTCGACGATACGCCGACGTCCTGGCCCATCGACAACTGTCCGCCGCCATCGGTTACACCCCATTACATCCGACCCTGTCATCCAAGCAACACGTCGAACGAGTGCTCGAGAATGTCAACCGCCGACACAGAATGGCTCAAATGGCTGGCCGAGCAAGCGTCGAGTTCTACGTTGGTCTTGCACTCAAGGCGAGGGGAACCAAGCAAGGAAAGGTCGTCGAAGTCACTGAGGACGCATTCATCATCCGGTGTTTCCGAAACGGCGTTGCCGTCTACGTTCACAAGTACGTGACCAGCTAATTCCCCTCCCAAGAGCCTTCGACAAGGGGCATCCATCTAACGATCCTTTTTATGAGCTTATTCAGACTTGGACTCGAAGGACTCGTCACCTTCAAGAAGGATCAGCACACTTTCGACCCGGAGAACTACTCCGTCACTCTTCCAGCATCGGCAACGGCCTCGGGTCAGCCCGCAGGAGAGACGACCCTTGCCGTCTTCGACAAAGTGACTGTCGCCATCTCGGTCGTCAAGGACAAGAACACGCAACGTGGCAAGGTTCAAATGCGATTGGTCCAACCGGTCTCGAGCGAGGGTCTCTAAATGACGAGCGTTTAGATAGATTTGATTGCATGTATTTGTTTCTCTTCCGTCGTGTCGGTCCGTTAAGCAGTACATGAACCAACATCTATAGCAATTCGAAACGAGAGAAACGATCCTACTCTCCGCCGAGGTAGCCATCAAGCGGACCAACAAACCTCTCGAGAACCACGATGAAGGATCTCGCTGCTTTTTCGACGCCTTCATCTTCGTCTTCGATGCATTCAGCGATGAAGTCGCTGACCGTCGTTGGCACATACTCGAGCATCTCATCGCCGCTGCGATCCCAGATAGCACTTGCGGCCTCGAGAGCTAAGGCTCGAACAGAGGCAGAGGACGATCGGGTGTGAAGGAGGATGGTGTGGTTGAGCGCCTTGAGTACCGACGGCGAAGCGGTAGTGGAAGAGAGGGATGCCAGGGTGGTACCGAAGAGGACTGCTGCATCGGAACCCAGGGAAGGAACCAAGGGAGTTTGGGTGACGAGCGAAGGAAGCAACTTGTTCAGGTGTTCGTCAGTCCAGAAGGCTGAACGAAACGGAAAGAACACAAGATGTCAACCGGATCAGTCAGAACGTTCCACAAGGCGGGTATGCAAACGTGTAGATGATGTTCCTCACCTCCTTCGTCGTATTCGAACGACTTTTGGAAGCAGACGAAGATCTGTTTCCAAAGTCCGAGGTCGGTCATGCCACCATCGACGTAAGACTGAAGAAGCTCCTGGGCGTGTTCAAGAACGACGGCCGTGTAAGGGGTCATGATGGACTTGAATCGCTCGAGGAGACCTTCCATGACGGCGAAAAGAGTGGTGCGACGAGCGATGAGATGGGCCTCGTTGGACGCTGTGATCGAAAGAGAAACAAAGAACGATTAGGGGGAAGCTCACTGAAGAGACATGAAGGGATGCAAGTGACGATCAACATACAAGTCTTGTCACTGACGAGCTCGACAGCCGCCCAATCGTAGACTCGGACAAAGAGGGGTCGGAAAGTGGCCTCGCTCAACTTGACGACAACCTCCATGAACGCGCTGATCGACTTGAGCTCGACGCTGTAGATCTCCTGAAAGATTTAAAGGGGTGTGAGCAATGGGAAAGACAGGATGGGGGGTTGAAAGTAACACATTGCGCTTACCTCGGCGTCCAGGTCGGACCGGAGGGTCCATCGGAGATCAAACGCAGCAAGGAAAAAGGCGAACGTGCCCTTGAGCTGACCAGCCATAGCATCTCGATTGGCGTTTCTCAGGACCCTTCGGAGGAGGTCGAAGAACGTAGCAATGGGCTGTCGACGTGAGGGAAGGTAATCAATCAGCAAATGCTGACAGCCCCGAATAAGTCTATCATGAACTTGAGCCCAAAGTACTCACAGCCGCGGAAGTCTTGTCTACCCGCTCCCATAGAGCAAAGACAGCTGGGAAGGCATTCTTCGCGGGAAGGTTCTTTGCGATGACATTGAGCAACGACTGAATCGGGACGTAAGTCTCGGACGAGAGCAAAGCCGGGTTCATGATAGTGACGAGAAGATCGACCAGTTGTGCGCCGATGAAGGTTGGGACTGAGGTGACCAGGCCAGCTGCAGCAGACAAGGCTGACGGAAGGAGGGCTTCTCGGAACGAGACTAAAGCGTATGCAACAAACGTGAGTCGTTCAAATTCCGGGAGTTGGATCACGACGGTATCAGCAAAGCGAGACTGACCTTTCTCTGCGTTCTTGATGCCCTTCTTGATGATGTCGACCGAAAAGGAGACGAAAGGCTTGACAACTGGGATAAGACGGGGTCCAAGTCTTCGGCTTTTAACAAGCAAAAGGCAAGTCAGTCACCGGCATCCGAAGATGAAATGTACCTTGAGTCACTCACTTGAGGACACCAAAGAGCGAGAAGATGCCAGTGAGAAGTCTGTCAGAAGAGCCCTGTCTCTGACCTCGCTTGATGAGGACGTCGACCAGTTGAGCAAGGGAGGGATCTTCCTTAGCGTTGGCCGTCGAGGCGATGGTTTGAGCAGCCCGAATGACTTGGAGGACCTGAGATTCGGAGGCATCCGACTTGATGATTGCGATAGATGATGCGATCGCGATCACCATGGTGGGCGAGACGGTCTGTCGAGCTTCAGGCTTCATGTTGGGAACCCGGTTGTTTAACAGGGCGAAAGCTCCAAGCTGCATCTGTAGTGCAGAGGAGATCGGAGAAGCGATCAATACGGTCTCATGGCGGGGGAAACGATCTGATGGAGACTATCGCAGTACGTACCTCGAGATTCTCTCCAGTCAACAGAGGCGTGATTGCGTCAGCAAAGTCGGTGACGGATTGCAAGTTCGTGGACGCCTCCAACGCAACCTGGGCAGCAAGCTTGATGTCCTCGAATCCTTCCGACATGATGTCCTCGCTCACGAGCGACGAGAATCGCAGCAGGCGACCCACAAGACCCTTGAGGCCTTCTCCAGCGGTGTCTGAAGCTGCCAAGGAATCTCGTGTGGACCGAGCGGTGCAAGCCAGATGAATGACGGAAAGAAGGCCCAGGATTCGTCTCCTGTCGATCTTGAAGCCGTCAGTAACGTCAGAGGTGGACAAGAACGGTTCCGTCTCAGACGTTCCAGTGATTTTGGCAAGCAGGCGGACAGCTTCGTCCGATAGATCATTCAAGGCCTAGTAAGCCAAGCAAAGATACATGTTAGTCGATGGCCCAGAGACGAGAAAGACAGAAGAGGAAGACACTAACCTGGAATCGGACCTCGCCAGTGAAGCTCTCGATGACGGACAGAGGCAGCGCGAAGACCATCGCTGGGTCGACAGCCTTCTTGCTCGACTTGGGCGTAAGCTTGTCGAGAAGCAGCATGACGACGGGACCGAGGAAGTCAAGGCCGTGAAGTGTCTCGATGAGATGAGAGAAGAGCCTAAGTATAAGGAAGTTGTCAGTTCATGCCGTGCTCTTGTTTTCAGACCAAAGTCGATAAGCTTACCTGGTCTTTCGGTGAGCGGGAAGATGAGGCGCCATTCCGGTGAATACTTCAAGACCATCCTTGGACTCTGTAGCGAGCAGATGTCGTAGTCAGAAACGGGAGGTGTAGCCACATGGCTCGTAAAAAGCGGACGTACTCTGCCACAGTGTGCAACGATCGGTGGACTCGGCACGGTGCTGCTCAACCATGACGGGAACGATGCTTTCGATTGTCTAGAAGAAAAGGATACGTGGTTACTGGTCAGTTCTGAACATACAGTCGCAGACGGAGCATGGAAAGGACGGACCTTTTCGACCACTCGGAAAGTGTACGCATCGTCTCTTTGAACAGCGTTGGCTCCGACAGAGATGAAAATCGGAAGGAAGTTCTGAAGCACGAGACCAGGAGCAAGTCGTGCGAGAGACGAGACAAGCAGGAGTCCCTGCTGGAATGTTTGCGGGTTCCTGCAGTCGGAGATGACTTTGACGACGACGTTGACATCGACTTGGCTATCACCGGGGAGAGACTGTGATGAAGAAAGACCGAGCCTTGTGAGTTACGTAGTTTCGAACATCGCATCCACGGCTGAGACTGACCTCGACCCTGGATGAAACAGCACAAAGCGCGGTGAGCAGCAACTGTTCGGCGTAGTCGACGTTGGCGCCCGATCGAATCCTACTGTCGAGCAGAGAAGCGAGGATGTCGAGCAGTGCCGCCAAGAGTGTGGCATCCCCTTCGAGGGCATCCATGGACCGGGCTTCGAGGATGATGACCAGCCCTCGATGGAAAGCAAGCAGTGCGGTTGTCTGAGCCTCAGAATCTTGTTTGGACCTCTTTGCGCCTCTCGAGGCATCTTCCGCAGGTCGAAGTCGGGCAAGGGTATGGACGATGATGACAGAGGAGAGACACATGGTTCGGAGGCACGCCTTGATATCTCCCGTCTCGGACTAGGGAAAGACGAAGGACAGGATCAGCGCGGCACATCCAGCTAGCTGCCTAAATGGCGGGATCACTTACTGTGCTCTCGTTGGTCGCCGATCTGACAAGGAGCTCGACCAACTCGACCTGCTCGTTTTGAGGAAGGAAGGTGTAGAAGACAGACTTAAGCTGATTCAGGGCAGCCTGTCGGACGCTTCGTCCAGCAACTGTAGGGGCAATATGAAATGTTGGTTCAGCCTAAATCCTCCATGATCAAAGTGTGGTCTGGCTACTGACGGGTAGAAGCATCTTGTACGAGGCTCTGTTTGAACATATCCCAGATCTCGGGCGAGTCTGCGATAACCGACAGCGAGGATTTGTCGAAGGAATCGAACAACAGCTCGAGAATCGCCTTGGATTCCGGACCAAGCATGGATGGGTCCTCGTGGCATTGAACAAGAAGAGGGTAGAGGGTCTCGATTCGGTTGGCGGCTCTGATAGGTCGAGCGGCTCGGAGAAGGGCGATGCGAGCCGAAGGAGAAGCCCATGCCGAGGCGTGAGAGAGCAGGTAGGAGAGAACAGATCGCTTGAAGCTACGGCCAATGGAAATGTGGATTCTTGTCAGGACGACGATCTGACAACAGGGGTCCAGGGTCGTGGTATGAAACGTACCTGGTATCTTTCTTGCCTTCTCCCTTGACGATGCTCAGCTCGTTCTGGTGAAGTACAGACAGGTGCATCGGATCGATGACGAGTGAGGCTTCGTCACCAACGAGAACCTCGATGTACCTTCGGGTCTCGGACGGTTTGAGAACTTGGACTTGGTCTGAGGGACACAGGAGCAGATAAGCCAAGCGAGACAGACTAGCGGACACGAGTAAATCAAGACAAACCTGAGCCTGAGCCGTAGATCCTCTCGAGAGCGTACGGCACACCCGACCGAGAGCCCAAAACGTCACCAACGAGCCGGAGACATGCCATGGCAGCCTCTCGAGTGCTTCGTTCCTCAGATCCGACAGCAATGAGTAGTCCAGGAACAACGGTCTGGAAGTCGACGACGTCCTTGCCCTCGACGTTGATGTGCGCTTTGAGGAAAGCCTCAGCGTGTCGAAGAGCGATCGTCTGCAGCTCAGGCGAGAAGGATTCTGGGTGCGAGGGTGGGGCAGTGTAGATCGATGACAGGAAGAGCAGAGCATCGTCTCGCAAAGCAGAGAAGAGTGTTCGCAAAAGTGGGGTAGAGAGCGTCGGAGGGGCGAGGGAGGAGTTCACGATCGAATAGGTGCTGTAGGTGAGATGAGCAAACGAAGCAGCCGGACCCGTCTAAGCACAACGGGTACGTTGGTCAGTGTTATTCCATCATGTTAGGCTTATGAGAGACGATACTACTAACCATAGCGGTGGGCTCGAGCCAAGGAATCTGGGTACTGGTAGGAACCTTTATGTTTTGGAGAGCAAGAAGGAGTGATCCTCGCAATCGCTGAGTCGTTTTGGTCGAGTTAGGCTTGAGGACAATGGACTCGAGCTAGACCGGGTCGGGTGGTTAACATTAGCCGGGATATCATAGGGCAAAAAGCGAAGATGAACAAACCTCTTCGTGCTCAACAATCTCGAGGCCCTCAAGGGCCCCCTCAATAGATCGAAGTGTCTCGATAATCTTCACGCCGGCATCAACAGCCTGTATTCCAGATGCCACCTTGAGGAGGGCGGCAAGGACGAGATGGGCAAGGATTCGAGCGTGAGACTCGGGCGCCGAAAGCTTTGACAGAAGGAAATCGAGATGCGTCGTGAACGAAGCAGATTCTGCGACGTTGGCTACGAAAAGCAGCGAAAAGGAGGCCGAAAGTTCAGCATTAAATACCAGACTGCTGGAAAGCTAGATGCGAGAAACCACATACAGGCGATTCTGTCTGCAATGAGGACGTTGGCAGCGGCTTGAAGCCGGTGCTTCTCGGGGCCGTCGTCCCTAGCGTCTTTGAGAGACATGAGGACATCGGTGGCAATTCCTTCCAGAAGACCATCACCACCTAGGGTAACCCCGGCGCTCAGAACCTCCCAAGCAGCGGCGCTCGCGAGTTGCTTCGGCTTTGTGACGAGTAAGCTTCCCCAGAAGGCCGATTCAACGACTTCGGTGGCCAGTTCAGGATATCGCGTCACGAAGGGACCCGCAAGGAACTGGAGATGCTTCTTGGCGAGAGACTTGGACGTAGACGGCGAGGAAACGGACCTGGAGAGCGACACAAGAAGCTCGTCCGGCTTGAGGAGAGTGAAGAGGATCGAAGGAGACGCATAAAGTAGCTCGATGATGGGTGCATAAGTGTCGGAGAGGAGAAGTAGAAGAGTGTTGGCCGACACAACTTCTTCGGGAGACGTAGTAGCGGAACCGTCGACATCCATGCCATCCTCGAGAGCTTCGGCAGTCTTGTGGATCCTATCGATCATCGCACGAACTCCGAACAGACGACTAGCAGCGTCCGAGGAAGAGAGCGAGAGGAAAAGATCGCCTTCGCCAGCTGGAGCAGCCGTGGACTGTGAGAGAAAGTGAGAAGGAGTCAGCCAGGGATGAAAGATCAAGTACGCGTGCGAACCAAGTTTGTAGCTAGAGTCCGATACCCACTGCTCCGGAGACATCACCACAGAGATTTAGCGCATCCTTCTGCTTGACCTCGTCTCCTTCGGCCTCGACTTCGCCAAGGAACTTCTGGCTCTCCTTGTCCCAGATGCTCGCATATCGCTCCTTGATAGAGCTTAGGATTCGAGCTCGGGGATCCAGCTCTGCCGATGCGGCCGGAAGGGATGGGGAAACAAGGAGAACTCGAGTGAGGAAAGAGATTAGGTGATGCGCAGGAGGGGCGAGTGCAGAAGTGAGGAAGGATTGGAGGACCGGAGCGGTAGCAGCGGCGCTTCGGCTGATCAAACGGCGTCAGAACGGATGCGGATCGGTAATCAGTTAAATGAGTCGAGAGAACGGACAAGTAATGACAACGGTACTCACTTGAGAACAAGAGACTTAAGAACGGGTCGAAGGCCTTTGGACAGCTCGAACTTGCTCGACGCAACGGCCAGCAGCGCTCCAGCATTCTTAATCTTGACCAGAAGCTCAGCGACATCCCCACCAATCTCTTCCATCTCGATCTCCTGACTCTGGACCAAGCTGAGGGCTGTTGTGATGAGTTGGGTGAGAAGCTTCTCCGAGAGGTTGGACTTTTTGGGTTTCGGAGTAGCAGCGGAAAGGATGGAGGATACGAGAGCGTGAACAGCTTTTGAGGAGAGGGTGGCTTTGCGGGCGACGACAAGGAGGATGATAGAAGTGGCAGACTGGAACGAAGTTGTGGGCAATACGATCGAAATGAGTTAACGAAAGCATGTATCGTAAGGCGAGAACTCGGTGAAGGCTAACCATGCAGTCGTCGCTCCCTTTGAGGCCGTCCAGAACGCCAGGGATGAGGGCCGTCAGCTCTCCATCTCCTACCTTGGAAACGGAGCCTCCACCATGCTCGATGTAACCCACGAGAGTGGCGGTGTGGAAGCTGACGAGTGTTCGGTGAACAGCATCAGCCTCAATAGCTCTCGAGAGAAGGGACGATACGAGGCGGAGAAGGATGTGGGATTTGTCCTTGTGAAGAGATTGTAGGAGATGATGTCGGGTCAACGGCTGCTGGGCCGCCTTGGGTGGCAGGAGAAGAGGCGAGAGGGTGGTGTTTTTGCTGCGAAGGAAGTAATGGATCAAATCGAGTATGAGCTGGGGTTCTCGAGGGTAACAGAAGCTGAAGGGGAAGGTGTAACTTACTCGACCTTGAGGATGGTGAGTATACGACTGAACTGTGGGCTTTCATGGTACGGAAGGAAGCACGCGAGGAGACCGTCGACGTTCATTTCGTGGACTCTTTGGGTTCGTTCAAGCGGTTCAATTCGATGGTCAGCGCAATCTCTTGACGGGCAAATGTACATGCAGGAAGCGTGAGTATTCGTCACTCACCTGAACCTCCTGACGAGCCACTCAATGACTTTGGCAAAGGCCCTGGTAGGAACGTGTTTGCCGAGCCGGAGGAGGAAGCGATCGAGCTGTTCGCCTAGTCGGTCGTTCTCGTCCTTTGGGAGGACCATTCTGTCGAGAGTACGACTGGCCTCTCCGAACAAATCGTCCTCATAAGGTGCCAGGGATGAATCAAGCTGGAGGAGCTGCTCGAACCCGTTCTGACCGAGGGAGTGGATGGTTTGGAGATCGTGCTGAGCGGCCTCGGTGGGGGAGAAGATGTAGGAAGGCTGGGAGGTAGATTGCTTTGAGGAAGAGGCGAGCCTTGAGGCATCCAGGGATGCGATTGACGCGAGCTGACGAGCCAACGAACTCATGACGTGGAGGGGTATATGGAGGAGGGTGGAGGAGAGCAGAGAGCCATCCGAAATTTGGGAGAGAGGATCGGCGTTTCGCTTTAAGCCGGTCCCCTCGAGAACCTCCAACTGTCATCATGGCACCTCCCACAGTCAGGGCCGCCATCAGATTACCTTCCCTAGCCCCGACGTCAAATCCCAACGTGAGTCAGCTCCTTTCGACCAACCCCCAAGATTCCAATCCTCAACCCCTCCTTCTCGCCGTCCTTCGTCAACCTTCTAGGCATTAAGTCATTCCAATGATGGTCAATACGCCTTTCTTACAGACAGAGACATCTGTATCGTAGTCAGTTCGTCCCTCGCACCTCCTCGTCAGTCGGTCACAAGCTTGCTGATTCATCAGGCCTTCCTAATCCCCCGCCTCCCTTCTGTGCTCGGTCGCAGACACCCCAAACAGCCTTCTCGGTCCCTATCCCGCCAGATATCCATGACACCATCCAGTTCACCTCGGCCTGGACAGCCCAGCATAGTCTTACGGTTGAGAAACCACAGGTCGAGAAAGAGAACGTCGGTCAGACCGTAAAGTGCTTTGGGGCCAAGGTCGGCGTGCCCACGATAGGCACGAACGGAGAGATGCTCAGTAGTAGATGGGATGTTGATCATTCAGACGGCAAGTTTTTCTTCATGTCCACTCGACTCTGCTAGTCATTATCCCGCACGTCTGACCTGATCACGATCTTCCCTCACCTCAGACTTCAGAGCACTCACTCCAGGCGTCCAGCTTCAATACAGTGATCTTTCCTGGAGGACCATGTGCTGGTCGCCATCAGGCCTGAATTCTCTCGGAGGGTAAGCAGGTTGAGCATCTTTCCTCTTTCCCGACGAGTCATCTAGATGCCGAGCTGCTGACGCGTACCGGTATGTCATCTGCGACCATATCTACTACCAGATGTCTTCTTGTCGGTGTTACTTCGATACACGATGTATTCATCTTCGCTCCAGTCAAAGATCCTCTGTCGGGAATGTGGAGCCTTGTACGTCCTCATGCGGTGATATGTCTGCGTCACCATCGTTATCTACCTGGAGACCTGAAAGGCTAATAAAGGGATGAGTGCGATCTCGTTCCTATCATAGGTCGATAGATTGACTCCTAAGCTTCTCTCGACGACAGAGTTTCCCTCCCGGCTGGCACCGAAGGAGGAGGACGAGCGGGAGACGTGGCATGCTCGGCGTGTGCTTGACGCTCAAACACTTTGTTCGTCCGATACTCTAGATCATCTGAGTGGTGCTCATAGAGCGCTCACTTGAACTCTGCTCCAAAACGCAGGCGTTGAATGGTCTTCGGAGTTGACCTTCGATCGGGATGAGCTCGAAGATCGTAATGTCGTCATGGACGCAAGTTTGCTTGCTACAGGTCACAAGGGAGGTTGTATCAACTTTTGGAGGTAAGCGATTTACAAAGCCTGCTTGACGAGTGTGAACGCTGACTTTGTGGTGATGCATTCGTTTTGGGTTAGTTTCCAAGCAGGCTCGCTACATCTGGTCCACAAGATGCGAGTGTCGGATCTTTGGATCTCTTCTCTTTCCTGGAGCAAATGGCAGAAAGTTTCGCCATCAGAATGTGAGCCTGAATCGATCTCACATCTGGACTAGATCAAACCCAGGGTTGCACTGACAACGCTGATCTTCGTCCTCGAATTGCGATCAGCTCAAGCAAATCTCGTTTACACAACTTCTGTCGGCTCGACTTATCTTCTCACCGTCAGGAGGAGTGTGTCTTCGACGGGGGAAACTTCTCTGTCCCTTCCGTCTCGATCGGATCAGATCGCTATCTTGCCCGCGGACGGACGGCCTTTGTCTGGCCTTCAATGGGTCGGAGAGGTCGCTTCAGAGATCCTCGTCATGTGTCAGGTCGGTGAGGTGATCCTTTGGCGCCCAGAAGGCGAAGAGCCTGGACCTCGAAGAAACAAAGGGTGGGCGGGAACCCGGAGATTCTTTCTCAAACGTTTGGGCGGTTGGGCTGGTTGTACTCGACTAGCCAATTGCGCCGGAACCCATCTGCTCTCCCCCGACTCGATCGCTGTTTCCCTTGCCGACGGCTCGCATCACGTCCTCTCGGGCTTGTCTTCCGACGCTGGGCCCACATACGATGTTCCTCAATCTGTCTTCATCAGCGAAGCATTCCGGAAGCTCTTTGTCGAGACAGAGGGCAAAGCACTAAAAGGTGCCGAGGGTAAAGAAAGCAAGGAGGGCAAGCTAGAGAACGCCATGATGAGGATGGCAGGTGTTGTTGGATCGGGCAGAGACTTTTGGGTCTGGGTTCACTCGTCAGTCCTTCTCTTGCGTGCTAAGCTCTCCTCGGCATGTCGGCTCACCTCATGCCTCTTGTACGAACAGCGTTCATGAGCCATACGATATCGCCTATCACATCCACGCAGTCGGAACGTCGACTTTTATGATGGCCGAGATTCCAACCTTTTCTCAGCCCCAAACTAAACGACTCGTCCACGATCTCGAAGCAGCGCTCAATCAACCATACGATTGTGAGCATCACCCGCTGTACATGTGGTCGCTTTTGAGGCCTTAGGCTCATCTCTGACTCCTATTCCGGACGGATCCAGCGACGGTTTCTTCACCATCGACTATTCTCGCTCCTTTCCTTCTACCACTCTCGACGTACCCCTTGTTGGGATCGCCCAAGATACTTTCTCTCGTCTCGACCTATCCTCCTCTTGTATCACCCAAACTGCTTGAGGTCGCCCCTGCTACAGTACAAGAAGCCAAAGTGTGCTTCGGAGAAGGTCTTCGGGATGCTTTGTGGAGAGACCAAGGTCTCGGGAGGTTGAAGCTAAGATTAGCACTGGCGACGTACCTAGCCGGTACCGATGGGCCTGAGGCGGCCGAGTTAGCCATCACGAGGGATGAGCTTGCTCGGACGTCTGTGATGGAGAGCCTGAGGATCATCATAATGTGGTGTGTCAAGGTCGAGTCGTTCATTGGTACAGGTGAGCAGTCCAGGTTTGCACTTTCAGCGGGACCAGGAAGCCATGTGCTTACGCTTCAGAGATCTTTACCTCTTCTCGATTTCTATAGACGAAGATCGACTCTTTATATCCCTCGTCATTCATGCATTCCTCTCACTTCATATCCACCCATCCTCTTCGCGCTCGCGTTCGCGTTCGGTCCCTGAAGCTTCTCCATCGAAAATCAAAGCCTCGACCGAGCTAGCGTTCGACCTTGCGCTTCGTCAAGAAATCGAACTTCACGTGAATTTGGATCGTCTAGAATCGGCCCTCGAAGGAGTTATCATGCCTGAGAGTGAGGGATCGAGCGAAGAGCAGGGTCAGGAGTGGTCAAACCTTGGCCGGCCTGGCGAGGTCGGGCAGCGATGTCCGGCTTGCACTGAGGAGGTCTTGTTCGACGATCTAGAAGTGGGAGTGTGCGAACGTGGTCACATTTGGGGTATGTTGGATGTTCTTTCTCGACCTCCAGTCGGCGTCGATCACTACACTAGAGCTGATAAAACCTGATGCTCTTATTCAGATCGCTGCAGCCTCACATTCTCACTCATCTCTACCCCTCGAAGTCGTAAATGCATGTCGTGTTCTCGATCCACTCTTCTCCCGTCGGCTATAGTCCCACGCATCTCTACCAAGCCACTTGGATCCCGATCCCGATCCCGATCCCCATCGCCTGTACCCTCTCTAGACTTGCGATTTGATCTGGACCAAAATCAGATTCGAGAAGAGGAGGTGGAGATCCGTGGTAAGAGCGAATCGAGGGAAGGAACTCAAGAGCTGGAAAGAGCCGATGGCCAGTCTGCCGATCGAGGGGAAGGCGGCGTCATCTATGACGACTTTGGATCGAGAGATCGCTCAAGGGTATCTGGCGGTGAAGAGGCAGACATGGTGCATGCGACTGGTCTGATGACAGTCGGAAGTGGGAGTGAAGAAGTCGAAGAGGTGGATGCGGGATTGATGGCTGGTAGAGCAAGGGATGAAGCTACGTTGGGATCGCGCGATTCGCCCTCGAGATCTTCTCAAGAAGAAGTCAAGTTGGACAGGGGGGAGGAGGCGGGGAAGCCTGAGGACGTCGAGATGGAAACGAAGGACGTCGGGTTCGAGCTGGAGGATTGGCTCATGGACGCCTTGCTCGAGTTTGGTCAGTGTTGTCTATATTGTGGCGGTCGCTACTGCCTTCCCGTGTAAAAATTATAGAATTAGCGTCGAGGAGTGTGTACTCAGTGGCAAGAAAAGTCAATCGCATCCCTGATCGAAATCACGGAGGATAGATAGTTGAGGGACTCTTCGAAAGCGCTGAGCCAAACTGAAATTCCAACTTGGATCCGATCCACGACCTCCGCCTGTCCTCTTCGTCCTTCTGCTCGCACAGCATGGCTCCTCCTAGACTCAAGAAATCCAGATCGTCCGCTGCTTCCCATACCAATCAGCAAAACATTATCCAAGTCAAGACCGACCGCATCCAGTCTCTCGAATCCTCCCTCTCGGGCCCGTCACCCTCGTCCCTCAATCCCTTGGCCGACCTGCTCCTCGTCCTGACCTCGTCAGCCGAACCTGAGGTCACTTTCAAGGCATTATACGCCGCAGGTCGAGTTCTCGCCAGCTTACACGAATCTGGGAGGTTCTCGGTGGGAGGGCAGGACGAAAAGGAGAAGGTCGTCGTTTCCTGGCTTCGAGGTCGACTCGATGAGTTTGTTGCCTTCTGCGGGGGCCTTCTCAAGGATCAGGAGAAGGACCTAAGGGTAAGTCCTATCGAGAACGATTGATGAAATGAAAAGTATTTTCAGCACCGATACTGAATTTCTTCCTTGTCATGCATCGTTGCCCCTCACGTCTGCTATCATTTCGTCATTTCGTCTCTCCTCTCAAACAACGTACAAACATCAACAGTCAGCAGCTCTTACGCACCTCATCAACTTCTTGCCGATACTTTCCTCGACGCTTCCTTTAGCCAACCCGGCCCAGGCCGTATACTCGACTCCTCACCTTCGATCTATCCTCCGGTTCATCCTCTACCCGATCCCCTCAACCCGAGGCGGGTCGAACGAGTTTTCGATCCCTCTATCGGATGAAGCGCAGGAGGAAGAGTTAGAGGAAGGAGTAGAGCGGGGACTCGAGGTTGAAGACGATGTCGTCGAGACGCTCGGTGGCCTCATGGAGCTTAACAGGGACTTGAGGTGGGGTATCCTAAGGGAGATCAGGTCAGTGAACCGGCTTGACGTTACCGCAAGAAGACTGTTAAATACAGACTCTGAACTCTGAGCTTTTGATTCGGTAGTGCTCTCATTCGACCTTACCTCCCGCCTTCAAGTCTTCCGAGTCCTTCCTCTCTTTCTTCCAACCTCCTATCGCTTCTCAATACCCAAACCTCGCTACCTACAACTCAGAAGGCGTTAGAGAAGCAATCTCTCCTGATTCCAACTTTCAAGGTCTCTCCCTTTTCGGGTTCAGCCACTCTCAAAGCTAAAGCACCATCAGCCGATGGCGAAGGGGATTGGAGAGATTACTTTGAGAGTGATGAAGAGGAGGAGGACGACACTGTGGGAGGAAAGACTTCCGTTGGAGCCAAAAGGAATAAGAAAGCTGGTGGAGAAGCTAGAAGACAGAGTTCGATGCCTGTTCATCAAGGCATTTGGTCGCTCGAGAGTCACAAAGCAGTTTTCACGAACGCTTGGATGGGTCTTCTCAGTCTACCGTACGCTCAAAAAAAGATGATCTCGACTTGGATCCGTGTAGTTCGAGGCGAGCTGATCAACTTGGGCTGTTAACGTGGGTGGGGTTGTATTCATTCAGTCTGGATCCTGCCATTGCCCGACATATCCTTGTCATCCTTCATCATCAAGTTCTTCCTAACATGACCAAAACTCGAGCTGTCAGGACCGCCGATTGGTTAGGAGAGTGGGTGGACAGAGGAGGTCCTCTCGGCCTACTCGCTCTCAACGGACTTTTCATCCTCATTCGAGATTACAATCTGTTCGTCGAAAAAAGAATCCCCCCTTGATCCATTTGACACCTTCGTTCTATCATCGCCAACACTAACATAATGCATCCTCTCGACAACGTCTCCCCCCCCCCCCCCCCCTCGCACGGCTATTCTAGAGACTACCCCGATTTCTACGATCGACTCTATGCCATGTTCGATCGATCGTTGTTACACGTCAAGTACCGTGCTCGATTCTTCCGTCTCACCGAGACCTTCCTCGCCTCTTCGTACGTGGTTTTCATCCTTGGTTTTCATTTTTCCTTCTTCTTGACTTGATGAAACTAACTTTGATTGCCTCTCTTTCTCTCTCTCTCTGCCTCTCTTTCTCTTTCCCAAAAAAAAAGTCACCTTCCAGCTACCCTCATCGCCTCTTTCATTAAACGTCTCGCTCGACTCTCACTTTCCGCTCCTCCCTCAGCCATCATCACGACGATTCCATTCATCTATAACCTCCTCAAGTTACATCCAAGTTGCATGGTTCTCATTCATCGAGATACCTATGGCGGTTTAGAATTAAGTCTCGATCCGGATGCTCAGAGTGATGGGAACAAGGGTAAGTTTTTTTTTTTTTTTTCTTTTCTTTTCTTTTCTTTCTTCCCCTCCATCACTAAAAGAAAGAAAAAAAAGAAAAAAAAAACGTACTCAACCTATCATCTTTGCGCTTGTTGTTCTTCTTCCTCCTCCCCCCCCCCAACCCAACCCTCTCGCTCTCAGATCCGTATGAGGCCGACAACCCATCCCCTCTCCACTCCAACGCGTTCGATTCATCGTTATGGGAGATTTCAAGTCATCGAAAACATTACCTACCTTCCGTCTCTTCCCTCGCTAAAATCTTCACTGAAGTCTTTACCAAACCTAAATATGGGATGGAAGATTTCTTGGATCATACTTACGTCWCTGTGAGTAGAGGGTTTTTTTTTTTTTTTTTTTTCGTCGTGTGTGTGTGTGTGTGTGTGTGTGTGTGTGTGTGTATATGTATGTGGAGAAGTGCTGAATATATCTGTTTTCGTTTTGGTTCTTCCTTCTTCACTCTGTCTCCTCACTCCTCCTTTTTTTTTTTTTAGCTTTTCGACACCGAGTCGAAGAGGAAATTGAAGAACGATCCTGCTCTAGCTCTTTCGATCGCTGGGGATGCATTCCCTCCCCCAGTCGTCGTCGACGACAAGGTCGACAAGGTTGACAAGAAACGAAAGCATCGACAGCAGCAAGATGATGACGAGGAGGAGGAGATTGATCCGGTCGTCGTGGCTAGAGATGTCATTTCAGAGATATTCTCATTCTGATTTTTTCTTCTTCTTCTTTTCTTTCTTTCTTCTGTTTTCTTCCTTTCTTCTTCATATACATGAATCTTACCCAGTCTCTCTCTGCACCCTTCCTCTTCGATCTCTTGCCTTACCGTGAACGTCCTTGCAAAGAGAAAGTAAAAAGAGAGGGGGAGGGGGGGAGCAAGGGAAGGCTTTTTTTTTTTTGGTCGTTAAGAGTTTTCATGAATCCAAATACAAAGACAAGTCGTAGATTAAAAAGCGAGTTTTCCAAGCAAAAGAAAATCGATCTACCACCAGTCACCCTGAGCCTTCATGGCGTCCGCGACCAGGATCTACGAGAGGGAGAAAAAAGAAAGGGGGAGGGGGGACGGGGGGAAAAGAGTCGCGAGAGTTTTAGCAAAAAAATGCGAATGGATGGGGAGAAGAAGATCCCCCCAAGTTTGAAGATTCTGAAACTTACGAAACCAGCAATGTTCGCACCGGCCACGAGCGAAGGAAGGATGGCCTCCTTGCCCTCGGGGTACTTGGCACCGGTATCGAAGCAGTTTTGGTCTGCCGTCGAAAAAGAAAGGGAGGAAGAGACGAGTGGAGAGGCGAGAAAGCAGACAGAAGAAGGATCGGTTTGAACCCATCAGCACGTGTTCAAGCCCCGTCTATTTGGCTTGGCGACAATTTTTCTCTTGGCACGTACAGCAGTTCTTCATGATGTCCTGGAGCTTCTCGTCAACCTCTTCACGGGTCCACTTGATTCGGGCAGAGTTCTGGCTCATCTCGAGACCAGAGACGGCTGATGACAGGAGAGAAAGGCGGGAACAACCCAAGCGTCAGGTCCCGGTTCCAAAGGAGAGGGGAGATACAAGAGATGTGAACTTACCAACACCACCAGCATTGGAGGCCTTTCCTGGAGCGTACCAAGTGACGTCTCCAGCAGCAGATGCAGAAGCTCGAGTAGCCTCGAACGCATCGATGGCGCCTTGCTCGCATCCCATGTTTGAACCCTCAGCGACGTACTTGACGCCAGCCTTGATGAGGTGCTTGGCCTCCTCAGCCGAGACCTCGTTCTGGGTGGCACTAGGGAGAGCGACATCGGCCTTCTCGAAGAGGGTCCAAGGTCGCTTGCCCTCGTGGTACTTGAATCGAGACTTGAGCTCGTCGGAGGACTGGTGGAAGTCGGACAAAGTTCCGTGGGCGACCTGGGATAGGAGGAAAGATCGGGCGTTAATCACAGAAGTATCAGATGTACGCCGCGCAAACAATGAAGGGGTACAGACCTTGAGGGGTCCAATGGCGTCGATATCGGCCTCGGTGAAGCCCTGCTCAGCGACAAGAGTACCCTTGGAGTCCGACAGCGAGAGGACGATACCACCGAGTCGCATGACCTATACAATAATAGCAGATCGAAGCAACGAAATAAAAATCAGCTTCGGGGCGTAAAAAGTCTTGTCTGATCCAACTAAGGGACTAGAAGGCTTACCAGCTGCGCAGCGTATTGGGCAACATTTCCGGAACCAGAGATGAGAACCTTCTTGCCCTTCCATCCAGCCGACTCGCCCTCGATGTGCTTGATCATCCATGAGACGTAGTAGACGAGACCGTAACCAGTGGCTTCAGGTCTATGGGATCCAAGCAGGTCAGTCTAAAGATGGTAACGGGTCGCAAAGGGAATGATGCCCGTCTAAACGTACCGGATGAGGGAACCTCCCCACGATCCACCCTTACCAGTGAGGATACCAGTGAACTCGTTCTTGATCTTCTTGTAAGCTCCGAACATGTATCCAACCTCTCGTCCTCCAACTCCAATGTCTCCAGCAGGAACATCAGTATCGGCGCCAATGTGTCGTGAAAGTTCAGCCATGAATGCAGTGCAGAATCTTCGGATCTCAGCATCGGATCGTCCCTTGGGGTTGAACTGAACAAGGGGAAGGTAAGGCGAGTGAGCAGGTGGGATGAGTTTGACAGGATTCGACGGCAAAGAAACAAGACACGCCACGGATGAGATCTGCTTACGTCGGATCCACCCTTTCCTCCTCCGATGTTGAGGCCGGTGAGGGCATTCTTGAAGATCTGCTCGAATCCGAGGCTAGAAGCAAAGCGTTGGACTCAGCTGGCAACTCATTGGTGAGGTAAAAAGCTAGCAAATCCATCACGAGGGATCAAGACGTACAACTTGAGGATAGAGAGGTTGACGGTAGGGTGAAGCCTGAGTCCTCCCTTGTAGGGACCGAGGGCAGAGTTGAACTGTCGAGACGAAGGGATCGATCGAGTCTGAGCGTCGTTGACGTGGACGATCTGGACGAAGTCGGACAGGGCAGATTGGAAAAGAACTGACCTGAACCCTGAATCCTCGGTTGACCTGAACAGCACCGTTGTCATCCTCCCAGTTGACTCGGAATTGGATGACTCGCTCAGGAATCTGGACGATCTCGAGAGCCTTCTTGTACTCGGGCTTCTTCTCGAGGAACTAAGAGATGAGATACAGGAAGCGGATGAAACGAGTCGAGGGTGTTAATCGGTGGTTGTACCGGCCTCGGATTGAAAAAAAAAAAAAGAGAGAGACGTACGGGACCGAGGGTAGAAGTGAGTTCGTTGAGAGCCTGATGGGAGGATGAAGGGGGTTGAGTTGAGATTGGTTGGTTCGGCGGAGATGGGGCTCATGATGGGATCGTATTTTAGCTCACCTGCTCGAACTCTGGCTCGGATGGGAGGTTAGACATGGTTGGGAATGGGTCGTGGGTGGGTGGTGGTAGTGGTGGTGGTGGTGGTGGTGGTGGTGGTGAGGGGATGGGTGGGACGATGGAGGGTTGGGGTTGAGAAGGAAGATGGACGAGGCCGAGCGAAACTCAAAAGCGTCCGGGTGAGAGATAAGGAAAAGACGGAGGACAAATTCTTTCTTCGGCACGGTTATCCGATTTTCCTCACCACATCGATGGCTCAAATTATACCATGAAATTCTCATACCATCCCATTCTATCATCAATTTACAGATGAATCCACACCCCTAACTCACTTCACTCCCCTTCAGATCCCGAAACATCGAATCCATACCGAGAACCCACACCCAAACTCTCCTCCTTCACCCAAGCCAGAGCGCTCTTCAATATATCCCGTTGCCTGTCAGTCAACAACACCGTTCAGTCAGTTCAAACATCCACATCGACCAACATCACATTCCCAAACTTACCCTTCTCTGAACGTTCCAATCATCAACCCAACATCCGAACGGATCGATTCATCCCCATCCACCATGGATCGTGTCCCCGCATCAAGGCTAGCCACTCGGCCCTCCACCATCCCCGACAACACGTCCAATCCACTCAGCTCATTCTCACCTCCCACTTCGACGCCCCAAACCTCTGACCCCTTCTTGCCTTGACTCACTCTCGATCGAAACGTCTCGAGCTCCTCGCTATCTGCGACCAGGATCCTCAGACAACCTCTCAGTCTTTCCGAGGGTTGACCTGACCTCCCGAGCTCGAATCGTTCCTTTGGATCTAATCCCAGCTCCTCGAGCACCCTAGCCGACTCGATTGACACCCCGCCGAGGATCAACGGGAGCGTCTCGAACGAGAGGTCTGGTATCACGAAGCCATATGCAAGCAGAAGTTCTGAAGATGGCTTCGCTCCATAATTGTTGAAGACTTGAATTCCTGCAGATAGGTGAGTATGGATCTGAACCTCGACCGAGCCCTTGGTTGTGGCACTATAAGGGGTGTCGTTTGATGGTTGCGAGGTAGGAGGAGACGTGATCCATGAGACTGGGTGATTCGGAAGGTGGTTGAGGACGTCGATTCCAGGGAGCAGGATGGGATGGGATGACTGCTCGTCTTCTGTACAGGTTGTGTTTGGTCTCGCTGTCGTCGTCATCGTCTTGGTCGTTGCGGTAGGCGAAGATGCCTGGAAAGGATTGAGTTGAAGTAATCGAGAAGGGAAAGCTCGACTGGAAACATATGTGGATGCGAGGAGGTATCGCTCCCTTTTGTATAAGAAAGTAAACCCGTCAATCAGTCTTCTTCTGCTTCTTCTTGTTCTCTAGGACCCAAGATAGGATGATGAGTTATTCTACTTTGACGAGGAAGGAGTGATTTCGGTGCTGGGAAGAAAGAAAATATAAAAAGGGAAAAATCACCAAGTCAAACCCTGATCGCCCTCTTTAGGGAGGCCCAGCAAAGTGGTGACCTCTTCCCACTCCTGCCGCCATTTAGTTTCGAGCTCTTGGGCTGCACCAAATACGCTGGTCCCTCTGAGCAAATCTCGTTCCGAAGGTGAAAAGAATAGAGGCGTCCGCATCGTCGACATGGCGGGGAGTGAATCGACGTATGGACCGTGTCGTAGATGGCTGACGAAGAAAAGAAAAGAAAAAAAAAGAAAAAAAAAAAGAAAGAAAAAGGAAGATCCGTGAGCCAAGATAAAGCCAAGACCATCTCCGACAAGATACCATCGACGTCTAAGGAGAAGAAAACCTTTGAGAAGGCCACTTACGTGGGATCATTCGAGCCCTTCTTCAACCAGTGCAATGCAATGTACACTCCGATCTTGATTCTCTCCTCCAGCCGTTCAACTTGATCCATATGTTCAAGTGAAGCTGGACATAGGGCAAGGATGGCGTCTTGAGCGAGCGAGGGCGTTACTGCGAGCTCAAAGGGAAGCTTGATGATGGGTTCGGAAGAAGCGATCGCCTCCGTAGTAAACATGGAGAGTCCAGTGGTTTCGTCTGAAGAAGAAGAAAAGCAAGAAGAAGCAGAGCAGGCGTATGTGTGTGTTGATGAGCACAAACAGAACACTTGTCGGCAAGGGGAAAAGGTCAGGGTTGAAGAAGGCAGGAAAAAGAAATCGAGCCGAACCGTACTTGAGGATCACATCCTTATGTAGCGTCGTACCGTGAGATGTCAGCCAATGGGTGAGGGTATCGACGGTCGTCATGATCGGTTTGGCAAAGGTGTCGAGAACGATTTGAGACGTAATCAGGAAATGAGAGACGCTCAACTCAATTCCTTACGTGTCTTGTCCTATCACTACAGACAATTTCGTAACGTCGAGTGGTGCATGCTCGATTCCATTAGGTGACTGTTTCCATTCATCTCACAACGTAACCACGGTCGTCAGCAAGAGGAGAGAGGAAGCTATGTAACGAGTTATCAATACCTTATGTTCGAGTAGCTATCAGCTCGGGGGAAAGGGTAACGAAGGCTTTTTTTTTTTGGTTGAGAGGGTGCGGCCCAGATGTGTGATTTGATCGATGATAAAGCTTCATTGAAACCTTGAAAGGTGCTGCATTTTAATTTTTGGCGTACGATCTAGTTTCTATTTTTCATTTATTTTTTTCTTCAAGCTTCCCCCCTTCCGCCCTCTTTTTCTTCATCGATAAGTCCCCTTGACCACCATCATTCTTCTCTGGGTCAACCAATCACACATCAACGGAGATGAACCTCCATTCGCCATGATCTCCTTAATCATACCACCTTCTTCGTCTACACCTCCTCCTTCTTCCTTTCCATCGCTCGTCGATGTGATCAACTCAAACGTCTCTGACTTCCAACCCTCGATTTCCAAGACGATCGTTCTAGGTTCGACGAGTTGGAGTTTCGTCCTTGGTGGTGGATTACTTAACGTCAACTGTGGGAATTTGGAGGATGAGAAGTTGATAGTGAGGTTAAACGTTGATTTGGTCGGTTGAATCTCGAGTTTCCATGTGATGTTTAAAGACTTGAGACAAGTCATCGCCGGGTCGTTGTTGACGACTTGGGGAATCGATGATGTTGAAGGAAGCATCTGGATCTTGTGGTTAACCGAAGAGGAGGAGATCGTGTTCGAGTCGGTCGTAGAGGTCGATGATGTTGATGAAGGTGAACTTGGAAGGACAACGGATCGAGCAAGGAGAGGTCCTTTGGAACTCAGAGTCTTGGGAAGAGAATATTCTGTTTAATTTGGTTTGGATTAGGTTTTATATATTTGGCACAAAAGAGAAAAGCTGGCTCATGTCAGCACAAGAAGGGATGAAGGAGGGCGAGAGAAGGGGATTCGAATAGATCTTGACGGGAGATCCACGTAAACATACGTCGAGAGAGAGAAGTCGATATTTTATCTTCAACTTTTTCCAAGACCTATGCACAAAGAGAAAAAAAATTGTCATCAATGGCGAGTGGCAAGACGCAAAACAGAAGCAAAGAAAGAAGCAACATCGAAAATGAGGGCGTTAGACGATGTATACACATGTGTTGGGAAGTTGAGGACCTCAGAAACAAGCTGAAGACTGACGTTCTCAACGATGAAGAGCTTATACTGTGGATCCTTTTTGAGTCTTTCATGAACGCACGTAGCGAAGATGACGTCGATGACTAACGAAGGTGAGCCAGCTGAATGTGTTCAAGAGTGTACAAGCATTTGTTCGTCATGTCAATCCAATCATTTAGATGTCTGAACAACCTTTCTGTCGTTTAGACAAGAAGAAGAGGAAGCAGAAGAAAAAACCAGTCTCTCACCTTTGTCCACGGTGATGAGAAGATCCCCCACATGAGCTGGTATCCAACCTTGGCCAGTCTCCAGCTGTTCCCTCTTCACTTGGGGAGGAGGAGGAACAGCGGGATGGTGAGCAACGTTGATGAAACATTTCGTTTGAGCAGGAAACGTTTCTGATGTAGTGACTGAAGGAATGAAGATGGTCGACGATTCTTGGAGATATGATTTGAGAAGGAAAGATGCCTGGTCGAGATGAAGAGACGAGATGGCGTAGGAATGTCAGCTTTTGGTCATGGTTGGATGGGAGGGGTGGGAAGGGAAAGCTGACGTTTGGTGTAATGGTTTGAGACTTGAGTCTGGATTAGTTGCAAATTGTATTTTGTTTTTGCACAGTGCAGCACAGTTCGCGGGTCGAGCCAAGTCAGCTGATTGGACAAGTTTGGAATGAGCAATAGGCAGCAACGCCTTCCTCTAAAGGAAACGCCTGGACAGAGACCGACTTTGAGGATGACGTCTGACCGGGAATGTTGATGATGGGATCGACGATAGGTCGTTTGGATGCTAGCTTACTCTCCTCGCTAAGGAGAAGAGAAGGGGACGTCAAAGTCGATGGAACGTCTAGGAAGACCATGCTGTTGGTGGAGTGCTGGTGGTTTGGGTTCGGATGGTTCAGGGGGTTGATTGGTGCTTTGATTCAAGAAGTTTTTTTTTTTTTTTTTTTTGTTGATGGTGATGTGTAGGTTGAACGTTCTCTTGACTCGGGCCAAGTATCTGCGGGATGTTCATACGAGGTGAAAATATTTGGAGGACCCTCTTGTTTGCTCTCTGCATTCACTCACTCTTTCCCATACTCCCCCAACCCTTCGCTTGGACTCCCGACCTCACATCCATTCACGAACCCAACACGCCATACACCTATCCCACCACTACACACCGGCAATTACCCATGTCCATCGTCAACATTCGCGACATCCAGATCGTCAACAATCCCGCAAAGTTCACTGATCCTTACGTCTTCAGGATTCAGTTCGAGTGCATCGCTCCTCTCAAGGAAGGTACGTCCTCATTCCTCACACACACAAGCACACCTCGGTCCCACCTGCGTCGATGGCCTCTCCCTTGGCCAATCGCGATGCTGACAGAGTATCCATTCCCAAACTTGACACCAACCTCTCGTCCCGTCTCATCTCGCCTTCCTTGACCTATACTCCACCCACCATCTCGGGCTGGTGCAAATAGATCTAGAATGGAAGCTCATCTACGTTGGAGCTGCCGATAGCGAAAAGTACGACCAGGAGTTGGACTCTTGCATGGTCAGTCCGCTTCCATCACGCGTCGCTCCACGCGACTGATTTGTCCCCCCCCCCCCCTCCAATCCTTGACCCTCTCTGAGCTCGTCAAATCATCGCATCCGTGCCGTTTCCATGTCAACTGTCGCTCTTCATCCTGTCCTCCACTAGGTCGGACCCATCCCCGTCGGACTCAACTCGTTCGAATTCTCCGCCGCCGCCCCAAACCTCTCCCTCCTTCCATCCGCTGGTTCAGGTCCCCCTTCACCAGCTGATCTCATCGGAGTGACTGTCATCATCCTCTCAGCTCTCTATAACGACAAAGAATTCGTTCGAGTAGGCTACTACGTCGCTGCCAATTGGGAGAGTGAAGAGTATGCGACGGACGTCGAAGAGGGTAGGAAGGAGGGTTCGATTGAGGGTCTAGTCCGAAACGTCAAAGTTGATACTCCTAGAGTCACCAGGTTTAGCAACAAGTGGTGAATATCGACTTTCGCTCTTTTCATCGTGCCAAAGTGATGATTGGGTGCCCAAACCTAAACGTCATTCCAAATCTCAATTCTTTCACGCACACATCCTTCTTTCTCCTAGGGACGCTCCCGAATCAACTGGACCTTTGACTGAGACTACGTCCAACTCATTCTCGACCGAAGTTCCCCTCAATTCATCGACGATTCCTCAGATCGCTCGAGATCCTCAGGAATCTCTTCTACCGCCTCCCATCACTGCTGTCGTCACATCTCCTATTCCAGCCACTACCGCTGAACCTACGACATCGACCAACCCGACTGTGTCAGATTCGACTCCCGTAACTCTCGAGGTTTCGGAGCAGAAGGAAGAGGACGAAAGACCTCTGGCTGCCGCAGCTGAGGAGACGGATAAGATGGGAGCTGAAACGGCAGGTGATATGGGTAGGGGTGAGGAGGGAGGTGAGGGATTAAGCAATCAGGCTGGGGGAGAGCTTGGTCAGATTTAGAGCGTGGGTTAGAGATGTCAGATGAGAGTGGGTTGTCGCGAAAACCAAGGAGCCTTTGTAAGAGATGTCAACGAGATGAGATAGGGAGGAATGGATTAGTTGAATAGAGGGAGAGGGAGAGCACGTCGGTTTCTTTCCTCTTAAATGCTATCTTCTTTTGTTTAGTGCAAAGGGCATGGTATCAAACAGACCAGAACAAGGCACATGGAAGACGTGACGACAAATCTCTCTCTTTCCTTTGGATTACATCTTTCCGTTGCTTCTCAAAAAGAAAGCCGTCGACCAATCGAGGGTCGAAAGATACATGCCAACCGGGATGGACCACGTGATTTTGAATGTGATGTCAACTTAGCGACAGGAGGACGATCTGAGAGGTGAAAGATGAGATGACGATCGAGTGTTTGAATGAAGGGGTAAGCGTTTCTGAATCGATGGGGTAATGATTTGATGGTGATCCCTAGTACGGTACGGTCGTCTTATCTACTCACAGGAAATCGACCTGGCCGGCTGATTGCCTTGAGCTGAGAACGTGGATCGTCCGTTGATCATCCTCCTTGTTCTTTCATTCTTTCTATATATATTTTTTTTTCCTTTTTGTTTGTTGCTCAGATTCCAAACGATGGTCCCCTCCCCCTCACCCCTGTCTTTCCATCTATCCTAGCGGTTATCACTCTTGATCATCTTGGTCTTGTTCTTGTTCTTCCCCATCCTCTTCTTCCCCCTCTTCTTCCGCTGGGTCCGGATCTGGTTGAGCGAGTGATTTCCTTCCTTGTTTCTTTTGTCTCCTAGCGCCAAGGATTCCATCCCCACCCAAACCAACGCCACCAAATTCCTTGTCCTCCCATTCCTTCCATTCCGTCAATTCGAGGTTGACCTTTTCCCTGACGATTTTCATTGCTTCCAGGAGAGGACCATACATGCTCGTGGCATCTGCCAACGTCTTGACCTCAGCCTTGTTGGAGAGGGGATCGAGTGGTTTGGGTGCGAAGGTGGTCGGTTTAGGTGGGGGGAGAAGTTGAGTGAATGTTTGAGATTGATTGGATTTGGTAGGGAGTGGGTTGACTGGGTGTTGAGGAAGAGTATAGTGGTGGGTGACTGTCAGCTGCATGATTGATTGGTGTTGTTGAGGATGAAGGTTAACGACGCGTATCTCAATGATTTCAAGCCTTCCCCTCTCAACCAACAAGTCCCATCACCTGTTCCACCGGACCTTCCTCCTCCCCCTCGACCCCTTCACAGTCGATTCCACCCCTAAGCCCGGCATGCTGGCCTTCTCGTCCCTCTCCATCCTCATCCTCCCTCTTCTCTCCTCCATCCCGGCAACCGTTAGAGCAGCAAAGGCCGAAGTTGGTGGCTCATGCGAGTACGTCGTCCTTCCCTGTCTGACCACCTGCCCTGTCGCTATCCCCCCATCCCGCCCTACCGAATTCCTCCATCTGACTCCACCCCTTGGTGTTCCACCATAACCTCAAGATACGCTGCCGTTCACCTTGACGTCGCTACGCTCGCTCTCGACACCGGTTGCGTTGCTACTGCGTACTGCACTTCGGACAACGTCTGCGTCGCAAAAGGTTGCAGGAGAGACGAGGTCAGTCATCAGTCTCAGTCTTGTCTACTTACCCATGGGTCAAACCGGGGTATATCAGTGAGAACAACGACAGACACCGTCACAACTCCACGAGGCCAAACGCGAAGAGCCACGAACGCCTTGACCCCCCCCCCCCCCCCCCCCCCCCCCCCCCCCCCCCCCCCCCCTTCGCGCGTGTCACAGCAGAGAGACTGTTCATCTCAGTTAAACTATTTTGCTGATATGTCGGACAGAGCGAGCGACCACAAGTCACACTGCTATC